>VDFB02085809.1:0-25334 GCA_007258455.2 Sequoia sempervirens
TAAATCTCCAACAGAAGAAAAAATAAATTTAACGAAAAAATTGTAATACAAGTCATGACCTAACCTGTATGAACTTCACGAAGCAAATAAGAATCCAAAAATATGGCCTCAGTCAAGTTGTTAGGCATTCTAAGATGAAAAGATGGCAAAAAGAAACCAACCATAAAGGAAAGGTATCCCATATTTGCAACAGCAATGATACTAATATGTGAGAAATAGCCCACCTATAAATTAGACAATTCTACAAAAGATAAACCGATGCAGCTGTTCAGGAAGAGGAAGAGCAATCAACAGCAGAGAAGGAAACAGTGAAGATGAATTGCAAAAGGTGACAGAGGTTAAAATAGAGCTGAAACCTGTGCAGGGGCACTTGCATATTGCTAAATGATAAAGGTGGTAACAGTCTCTGGCACCAAGCTGCTACCCTATCACTGTCAAAGCTCAGATGATGAGCCAAAAATTAAGATGATAGCATGGAAGGGTGGCAGAAGTGTTGATTGACTCAGAAAGAAACCTGAGATTGAGAAGCTTGAATGAAATAACTTGGCTGAGGACTTTTGCTAACCCAAGAGAATCCGTAGGAACAATATCTTGCAGTAGGAAGAAATTGTGATCATCCTGCATGTGTTTTGAGGTCAAGCAGGAGGAGTTGCCCAAGGAAAGAGTAGATCCTTGCCCATCATCTCCAATTAATGGAAAATTGAAATACAAGGATGCCCTGATCATTCCTGGGCAAAAGAAAATTCTACCACCAGAATCTGCATCAAAATCTCCGAGTTGGGGGATCAACCCAGTCCTGAAGTATTTTCTATTAATTTTCAAGCATCATAGAATGTAGCTTGTTTTTGTTTTCTGAGAATTTGAGCTTCATTTTATTTTCCATACTCTGTGGTTCTGAATTGCCTGATATCTATTCTGAAAGTAGCAGGTAGGCATGGTGTTTTGGAAATTAATGTAAAACTCTTTCACTTAATCTGATTTTACTTATTTGGCCTATCTAATATATCATTGTTCTTAATTCTTTCTTTGGTTGTTGGACCCTGATAATCCCTCTTTTATCAAGCCCATAAAAATAAAGAAATATCCCAACTCCAAGAAATACAATGTTTTATGTATGTGAGAATATAGAACAGACACGAAGGCAATTATAAATGGTGAACAGGACATATTCGTCTATATATGTATCCTCCACATCCTTGTAGTAAATTAGGAAATGAAGGAAACTTTGAGCAACTGAAAATCATGGGATATCAAGCCAACAAAATAGCTACATCAAAGACTATATGAGCCAGTATGCTACAATCCCAAACCTGTATATCCTTGTAATGCTTCCAAGAAGCTAATGTCCTGATTGACTCCTGAACACTAAAGATTGAGCGATTAAAGTAAAAGTTATGCTAGAACTTTATTTTGCATCAAGTAATTCACGTGCATCATAGTACCATGTTCCTATTGTATATATCAAAAGTATGTTTACCAAAATAAAATTAGATCAAAAGTACCAAGCTTAAAGAAAAACAGAAAACTGTTACCAAAATATGGTTAGCAGATATATTACAAAATTATTGTAGAGCCAGTAACAAAGTTCATGGCATTCTCAAAAACAGCATATAGTTGACAATTGATTTTACATGAATAGAAATACAATAATAATACTGCAAAATTATTTCAATAATCCAACCCAAAGATCAGAGTTTGGACCCAAAAAATTATCCTTTTTGTTCCTTTTCCTATTCAACTGAGAAATCACAAAGTTAAAACTCGGTGTGCAAAGTGTAATCATGGGGAAAATGAAAAGAAGTTATAATATAGTTTTGGAATGACAAAACTACAACCCATCTTTAAAAAAATTCAAGCTTCCATCAACTGTTACAATGGGGAAATAGGGAGTTGTCTTATTTCTCACAATATAATTGCTCAATAGTCCTTTGACATATATAGTAAATAAGAGTAAGAAATGTTCAAATAACCCAATAATTTAGTCTTAAAACATAGTTCCTGTAATTTCCCCATTTTTGCGAGTATCAGAGTTCGAAGGATTAGCCTATCAATTGACCCTCATAGACTAGTGTGGTGGATTAGAGGGTTCAATTTGGGAGTTATGGAGCTCTTCAGGTGGCAGTTGTCAGTGTTCATCTCTCCAGATCCTTCTGATGTTCTGAGGCATTGATATTCAGAGGTCTCTGGTTCAGTTTTGAGGGACTTACTATTTATAGTAGGTCACTGGATGTTAGAGAGGGACCCTTACTATTTCTAGTAAGGGCAGTTGGATGCACAGTGGATACAATGGTTAACTCCCAGGTTTAGATGGAACTGAGAAATAATGATCATTTGTGGAGTTATGTTATTTAATTATTAATAAAGTGATTACTTTATTAATAATTAATTATAAAGTGCAATTATAAGGTTTTAAATTCACTTTATGTTTGATGGGGCCATGACCCTCAAAAGGTCACTTAAAGTACATTAAATAATAATATTTAATGAGCGCCCATTTATTGAAGCATTTATTAAAGTGAAAGACAAATATTAAATATCATTTTAAATGATTTAAAAGAGACTTCTAGAAGGGATTGACCTATTTGGAGAAGTATATAAATGCCATTGAAAAGAAATGAAGGTATCATTGGATCATTTTACATATTGGATTTGTGCTTTTGGAGAGCTTGGCTCTTGAGGATGGAAACCTAGGGTTTTCAGAATTCTAGATCATTGGGAACGAAAACTCTCAGTGATTGGCATAACTGAGGTTCTGAAAGATCTTCTGAAAGGTTGCCCCGTGGATTGGCTTCATTTAGGAGTCAATATCGAGCTTATTTGTGAAGATGTTCGAAAAGGGTTTGAATGCATTTTCGGATTGTGCTTCATTGGATTTACAGGAGAGATTCAGAATAAGGGTTTCATCATCTTTCAAGATCAAAAGATTGTTTCCGGGTATGCATTTGGTTGTAAAAATCTTTGAAGAATAAATGAATAAAGATATATGCTTGCAGCATTTGTAATTGTTTTACAGTTTCTAGATTAGTCTTTGTTTCCAACATTTCATGCATTTGTCATTTATGCAATATTATATCGAAAACACAAAAAAATTACAAACCCTCATCACTCAGCATCAGTTATCAGAGGTTAGAGACAATAGGTCTCTTACAGTGGTATCGGAGCGGTTTTCTGCCATCCTGTGTTGGTTTTCAAAAAGAAATATTTCAGAGTTTGAAGGAATTCATAGATTTATTGAAATCAGGGTTTTTGGTAATTGATAGAAGAAAGGATTTGTAGTTTGTGTGATTTGTTTCTATGAAAAACTTTACTAAGCCAGCCGCTTAGTTAATGTTGGTCGAACCCCTATTTGAAAGAGATAGCAGCTGTAAAACAAATAAGGGGTCAACGCAGGTAAAGATAAATTGAAAACTAGCAATCGGTCAAATACATGGGTTTTCAGATAAGACAAGCATTGGAGAAAGTCTTAAAACAGGTCGTGGGAATTTTAGGTATTCAAAGGGAAGGTGTTGAATATATCTCTTTTGAATTATTCGAGGCTAGGTTGCATATATAGACAAAAAATGTCAGAGGCATTGCCAGCGTAGGATTAAGACTTATTCATAAAGGCTTGCAGATGAGTTAGTAAGGTGGCGGAAACAGACAAAGGCAGGAAAAAAAAGAGATGAAATTGAAATTATTTGTCTTTTCTAGAACTATCGGGACCTGCTTGTCTACTAGTCGTTGAAGACAAATTTTTAAGAGCTGGCGTGGAGGTCTATGGAATGAAACAAAATACAGATAAAGACAATTTAAATAAGTTTAGATTAATCAAAGTTTATATAGTCGCCAATTTCCTTTCTAGTCAAATAAGACAAAAAGCGGACAAATCGTGGTGTTTAGAGACAAATGCAGATGAAGACGAAATATAGACTACGCAAGGAGACAAACTAAGGTAAAGACAAAGATTGCAAAGTAAGTATCGGGTCCTGCTTCTTCTTGAAAGCGATATTTGCAAAGTAAGACCAAGTGCGTGGATGGGAGGATCGTGGCATTCTCAGCAAAGCGGCGCTACAGTTTGGAGTTCGTGATTGACACAATAAAAGACAAACTGCATTCATCGAAATTTCTTTTGGAAGGTTGTCTTTCTAGATAGATAAAACAAAAACTAGGAAAGACGGGTCTTCATCGAATTTTTGGAATATTGTATCCTGATAGACTTCTCTTATATTGGGCGTATATTTCTGGAAGGAGATCACTGGGAGCACATGTTTTATTCACCACAACATCAAACAAAAGACAAACTTTCAAGCAAGACAAAATTATTGGCAGACTTAGATAATTTTAAAATGGCAGAAAATAAAGACAAATACAAGTGAGAATGCTATGTAACTAATTTCTGGGTGTGATTGCTGTAGCTCACTCATTAATTTTGATTATTCTGAGCAAGAAATATATACAAATTGAACTGGTAGCAAGTCTGTTGCACATTTCTGAGTTGTTTTTCTGAGCATTCGATGTTCTGGGACTGTCATTGTGAAAGCATTGATTAAGGCTGAAACTACTATCTCATTAATCTGCAATTTGCTCTAACCAATCACGGGTGATAGAAGTGTTGCTACCTTAATTTCTGAGCATATAAATCTCTTATTAGCATTGAGTTCCAGTAGTGGAGAAATAATGGAATTGGGTGATGGAAAATGGTTAGCTAGGATGTTATATAAACAGGGTAAAAAACTTAGCAAATCATCACAATCCAGATTTGACACATTGTGTATTTTGAATAGGCTGGAAGAAATTTTAAGTTATGTAGAACAGTCACCTTCAACATTGCTTCAGATAGCGATGGTTCCTGCAGTGAAAGCTTTGAGTGAGCATAGGTACTTGAGACACAGTGATAGTGAGGTTAAACTCACGGTTGCCCTATGCATCAGTCAGTTTTTAAGGATCACAGCTCCTCGAGTTACTTATGATGCGACCATCATGGGTGAGGTTTTTCAGCTGATTATTGACAGTATGGTTGGGATTGATGACATTGGGAATCCTAACTATGCACGAAGGGTTAAGGTCTTGGAGCTCATGACACAAGTTAGATCATGTGTTGCCATGCTTGACTTTGATCAGCATGCTCTTGTGTTGCAGTTATTACGACTTTTTGTAGAGTCCATTAGTTCAGGGCGTGACAGGTGTATACAAGACTACATGAGAGATATCATGATCTCCATTGTGGATAACATTGATAGCATATCTCAGCCCATTATGACACTTCTACTAGTAGTACGTAGGCGTGAGAAATTAACATCTCCAGCTGCCTATGTGTTGGTATGCAGTGTCTTTGATCAATGCAAACACAAATTGGGTCCTTGGTTGAGGAGGAGCAGGTGCAGGAAAAGGAGGTGAGAGTTGAAGAGAATGTTCACATTATTAGCGCTCAGGATGATGTAATCAGTCATGATAACAAGTCTGATTTTTATGACAGCAGCCTTCCACTTGAGTGTAATGATGATTTGAAAGTCATGGCAAGTTCAAAAAGTGTTGTGGGAGTGACCTTGAGTATTGGCACTCAAGATACCAGTGTCAAGAATGAAGTTTGCATGGAAATATTGACCCATAACAGTTTTGATCTACATGACAGCAGTGATAAAATTTTGCATCAGCATGAGACAGCAGTGACTACAAGTGTACAGGATGCTTCTATTGAGTTGTGTTGTACCCAAACCAAATTTTTTGCTTCATTAAGGCATTTTGCTTAAAAGAGTCTAAAATGATGTCAAAATACAGTTTTTGGGCAAGTCAAGTATGAACTTTGGTCAGTGTCATGTCAGTCATCAGCAACAATTGGTCAGTACCTGGAGGTCAAAACCTGAACCTGGGACTCAAAGCAGGACATGTTATGATGGAGAAACGCTTCACGACAAAATTATACTCCTACAAGGTTAATTCAGTGGCCAGTAACAGTGTTTACGGAGGCAGAAACAGATGAAGATATTTTGCAGAAAGCAGATTTGCGCCCCTGTAGCCTAGGGGCGCCCTTCTTTTTGAAGGCTCAGATTTAGTTGCATGTGCTTGCAGATATGTTCAATCTCTTTAGAATTAGTCTAGCTTTCCGACGATCTATCAAGCGGGGTCATTCAAAGTGTAGAACTCCAGCAATTGAAGTCAGAAGCGGAAGATACGAGGAGGTTGTATGTCACAGAGGTAGTCAAGTTTTCAGTTTCTGCGCCCTTGTAGCCTAGGGGCGCCCTTGAATTTGACCCCTCAGATGGATGAATTTGCAAATTCTGTTTCTGGGGGATCTTTTCTAACTCAGTTTAGCTCCGCAATGCACCAGTTCGTGAGATGATCCGACATACGGAGGGATCGTGGTAGAGGTTCTACCGAGCATGTAAATCAGAGGGTGGAAAAATGTAGAAATACACACCTGTACCTCTGTAGGCCAGGGGCGCCTAGCCTTTAGACTTGCCAGATGGGGTTTTTAGCAGTCATAGTCTTCACGAGACTTGTGCAGAATTATTCCAGCTATCCAACGAGTCCAACCATTAGCCTCCGAGATTTGTCATACACCTGTACATGAAGGGTCAGTGTAGAGTGCTGAAGAAATCAAACAGCCAAAAAAATGACTATGGAAAATACACATCCCCTTGGAAAAGGCGCCCTTCTTTTTGAGGTCTTAGAAGCAGTTTTCTTGCTTCGTCAACTCCAGAGACATCTCTTGTAAGTTGTTCTAGCTATGTGGAGAGATTGACGGTGCGTGAATCGGAGCACCCCAGCTCCCAGTGTCAGGGGTCAAAGTATGGCATCCGGATGAAAGTTACACTTTTGTCAAATTACTGATTGTGCCTACACAGACTAGGGGCGCCCTTGCTTTTGGGGTTCCTAATGCAACTTTCAGATGCTTTACATACAGTCGTTGGATGCAGAATTCTTCCAGTCACGCAATGAACCTATCATCCAGTCAGTGGGGGTCATCGATCAACGACAGCGGTAGTTTGAAGCGTCAAATGGCAAAATAGAGAAATGGCCAAGTCTGGAGACCTTGCATCAATTTAATCAAAGGCGCCTAACTTTTTGAGGTGTCAACCATTGATTTTAGCAGTTGCAGCTCCCAACAGACATTTCATCCTTGGTTTGATGGCTTCGCGATGGATATCTCAGCTCAATCACAGCCTCACTCAGTCACCTAGAAATCAGGGCTCAACAGGGGCAACTGTAACTTTCAGTGAGCTATAAAGTAGGAAGTTAGCGAAAAATCTCAAACTTTTGCAAATGGACGCCTGGAGAGTTAAATTTTGCCTTTCCGGAATCAGTATGCAAAGATAGTTGCTAATTTATTAAAAATAATATTAAATTCGACTTTTTGCATGCAAGTATTTAAATGGGCGATTTTCTTCAATAATTTATTATTGGCGCCTTTTGTAATATTTAATTGCAAATTCGCATGTTAAAAAGAACTGAATATTTTAATATTATTTTATTTCTGGGACTTCGAGTCAGTCTCAGTTAAACTGGAGGGGGTCCAATCAGAACAATTCTTTTCAAATTAGGGTTTAAAGCTTGCAGTGGTGCCATTATGGTACGATTTTGCTCTATTTAATCAAGTTTGGCGTCATTTCTCATTCATCCAGCTTTGGCAAAGATGAATTCCTTCCTGAGTTGGGCGAATTTTCATCAGCAATCAATTGCGTAGACATCAAAATTATTCTTTTGCAGGTACAAGTCCAGATTCATCAGCAGAATTCAAGACAGAGTGGCGATTTTAGCAGAAGAAAAAGCATCAAAACCTCAATCTTCTGTCTCAAATTCTTCTACTTCTCGTCTTATTTTCTTTCGCATGTTTGAAGAATTGGCAACTTTTGACAAAACAAATCATCTGGGTTGATTCAGCATAGCTTCCTCAGTAAAACCCATGTGCTAAAATTTTTCAAGAAAATTTGTTCCAGAGCATCAGTTCTCGAGGCTTTGATTTTCTTAACTGAAATTCCTCTGCATGGTCAAGTAGAAGTCAAATTTTCGCAAATCTAACATTCTGGGTTGTCTTAGAATCTTTTTCTGGACAAAACCCATATCTTAGAATTTTTCGTGAAAAATTGCCCTCCGACGAGCTATTTTTAGCCTCAGCAGGTATTTTTAGCTTTCTAGAAAAGTTGTCAGAATATAGCTGTGTTCACAGTCAATAGGCGAGTTTTTCAGAATGCAATACACTCAGCTCAAATTCAAGACCAAGTCGGTCTTGACTCATGACTTCATCGGGACAGTTGATATGAATCTACATAAGGTACTTCTAGAAGCAATCTTGGATGCAATCAAGATAAAAGATTCGATTCTTCAAAACATTCAACATTCCGGGTTGCTTGAGGCCGCTTCTATACCTATCTCAGTTCATTGCATAGAGTTCGTAATGTCTTGTGTTAAGCATTACAATTCTGCTACTCGCGAGGTATAGTCAATAGATGGACGGGTCATATGTAGTCTCAAATCCTTGGATATCGAGAGATGTTTTGGTATTCCTCAACATCCAAACAGTCTAGTCATTTCCATGGAGTAGTGTGAGTGAGCATTTAATGCTGATATGGACAAGTGTCAAAGTAAGATGGCAGAGAGATGGTTAAAACAGAAAAAGAACAAGTTGCCGAGCAATGTGGGTCGTGGTGAATACGAGGAGTATGCGATTTTGATTACACTTCTCAATCGCGTCTCAAATCATGCAGATGCAAATAGATTCCAGCCCTGGGTGTACTATATCATTGGTTAGATCATCTCTGGGCGAGAGCATTATGACTAGGCATCCTTCATCAGCGATGTTCTCCATGAGCAAATCACCGGTTTTCTAGTTGCCCACCAGTTTCATATGTGTTCTTATCTCGTATACTTGATCGCCTATCAGGGTCAGTTTAGAGGGTTGAATACAGTGGGCATACTCAGTGTACAAAAAGTCTACCATTATTATGACCAGCTTGAGTTCACGAAGGATGAACGACATTTCAAGCGTGTGCATGAGATTTTCTTGACGTACACAGTGAGGAACCTGGACCGGGAGTTGCATGTTCATATCTCAGCAGTTGCTAGAGCAGCGATGGTTGATTGGGAGGACTGGTTCATTCAGTTCTCTACATACACCTACATCCGCGTTTACGGATACACAGGAAATCTAGCCATGCTTCCACGCTATCCTTTAGATAGAACAGTCTTCATGGAGTTCCTGAGGCAACTGTACGATGTTCATCGACATTTGCGCCACAAGCGTAAACAAGCTGCCAACTTTCCAATGCAATTCGGAATTTATTGGTGTAGGACAGCAGTTGATACTAAAGTTGCAGGACAAGAGTTGGAGAATTGTAAACTCAAGTACCTTGTCGACACCCACACATATGATCCGTGGGGTCATTAAACAGCATGCCTTGGTGGTCGCCCATACCATAAGCCTACAATGGAGGATTATTGGGTGAAATGCGAGGATGATTTTGATGTGCGCAGACGCAACTATAGCAGGTTCTCTCTCCCGTAGATTTCTGTCTTCTTGGCAGAAGATGTGGAAGGTTTGTCAGAGGATGACGGAGATACACTTCCTCAATTCTTCAGAGAGCAGGTTGATACACAACCACTGCCAACTGTTGATTGGTTCGCTAGAGAATACTCATCAGTGAAGGAGAGGTCGAGTAGAGTTATTCAGAACAACATACTCTACCTCAACAACAAGAAGTCTAGGAGGGTAGCCATGCCTAGAATAGAGCCGCCACCGGTGGATGCTTCACTACCTTCCTCGTCTAAACCTAAACAAAAGAAAAGGAGTAACCCTCCTAAGAAGAGTCAAGCGCCTAACAACTCAAAAGGGAAGGCACTTGCTACTGGGACACACATGGAGCTTGTCAGAGTGCCAGTTCAGAGTTTGCCAGAGCTTGAGGTTCAGCCACGCATACCATCATCGACACCGGAGCAGTCTCCAATTCCAATTCACATTGATTTGGACTTGGACTTGCCACCTCACAGTAACACCTCTACATGTTCACTCTCGTTGGAGCCTCTCATTGCTAGTACAAATCCTTCCAGTGGGATTAGTCGAGACTCATCTTGGCTTGAGAATCAACTAGGAAGGAAGAGGAGGCAACCGTCTTACGTACTTGATCATTCAGATTTTGATCTTGCCTACCAGGATGCGCCCGACAAGAGGATCAAGAAACAGGTCCATGTGGAGAGGAATGCTGACAAGGAGATTGTCATAGAGACTGCTGTACCTCCAAAGGGGAAGAGTCTGAACGAGATTGAAGTTCAGGACTTCGAAGTGATCATAGTCAACCTTGGTCGAAGCACCCGCTAGACAGAGGTTGATCTCCTACAGGTTGCAACAGATAGCGCGAGGGATAGAATAATGAAAGACGAAGAAGATAAGGCAACCCTCAAGGCTGAAATCCGGCAGCTTCGTCAATACATTTCTAGCCTTGTATACAGAACGAAAGATGTCACCGTCACGCTCCCACCGTTGCTAGAGCCACCGGTAGAACAGGGTTAGCTTGATCACCTGGTTGCTTATGACAAGCATTTGGAGGATTGGGAGGAGGGGTTCGTTACTAGAGGCTGCTTTGTGCTTGCAGAGTTATATCAGTTAGGGTACAATGCACGCGAACTCCGTCTAAGTCTCCAAGATGAGGAGTGAGACTTAGCGATGGATAGACCTAGAGATGAGATTATGATTGTTCACTTGAGGATGGCATATGAATCAGTCACAGATGTAGAAGACAAAGAGGCTATCTACACTTGGAGGACACAGTTGATCTTCAAGGCGAAGATAGAGGAGACAATGGCATCAAAGTTGGCTCAGAGCAGAGAGCACGTTACTAGTGCACTCCAGTACGTGAGAACTCTCGTGTCTCGCATACCATGCCGGTATTAGCTTGAGGGTGGTGCGTATGTTGAGCTTGCTGACCTACAGTCAGAGCTCTAGGCACTCATTCATAGTATTTTCAGTGGGGAGGCCGTTGGTTGTAAGATGAATCAACTTATAGTCATGTCAGCGTTGTTTGATGAGGCAACCGGGAGTAGAGGTGAACTTTAGTGCCAGATCATAGGCGGTGAGGACATGCTGCACAGACACAATATACTTTGGAAAAGTATTACTGCCCTAGATGGTGACGTAGTCAAAAACCTCGTGGAGGGGTTAGTTGCTTGAGATAACAGCCAGTGATCAGTCAATTAGAACCTACAGTTGTCTGCGAGGATAGAATCAGGAGCATGCAATTAGAACTCGACTTTCATCTTCAGTTCTCTTTGCTAGGGATCATGCACGCATGTCTATCTTATCCTCAAAGATATTTTGTAGGACTTGGAGTTTCATTTAGGGTTTTCGTTAACTGATGGTAGTGTTCCAGTTAACTTGCTTTCAATAAGGACGTGCATGCTTGCACATTGTCCATTTAGATTAGATGTACCGGTTAACTGATGGTAGCTTTCCAGTTAACTGTATAGTTTGCTTTATTAGGGTTTAGCAATAAATCTTGGATGCATTGCAAGACTGTAGTTGACTCAAGGTGATTTTAGGGTTCCCTACACCTTTCGATGTCTATAAATAAAAGCTTTCAGCTCATTTGTAAATAACTTTTACACAAGAGAGTAATATATGTTGTGCCCACCTTGCCTGTAATATTGATTATTCTGTATCTGTTCACGAGTATTTATTATGATGATGAATTGTTATGCCACTCGGGTTTCATCTGTTATTATGGTGAATGCTTATCTTAGTTAAATATAATGGCTAGTTTGATCGTAAATTGTATGCGTGTTTCGTTTATGCAATTTACTATCCTAGTTGGCTATCCATTATGTTGTGTTTCTAATAAGCCTATTTAGAAGAGCAAATAGTTGCGCCCACCTTGCCTTCATGTTGTGAAGCTGTACCCGGTTTATCGTATAAAATCATTCCCGCTCCGTTTCCTCATGCTCTGATTTCTTGAGGAGATTGGATAGTATAAGCTAGTTAGTTTTGAGTTGTAGTTAAGATTTGCGAAACCAAAAAATCCTTGGCTGCAACGTTCGTGGTTTTTCCTAACCTTGTGCCTCTTTCAGCTGAGACAAAAATATAGGAATTAGTTTAGTTTACTTTTTTTCAAGCATTTGTCCGCACAACGAGGGAGCTTCCCCTCCTAATTTGAAGAGCACTCATCACGCAGTGTGCATAGCTGTCCGTACCAACTTGCACTCCAGAGGTGTTAGTTATTACGCCAACAAGTTGTCACATGAAAGTACTCAGGAATTGGGTACTAATGATGCATTGTATGTTGTGGATTCATGTCATGATGAGTTTGATATCTCAAATCAGGCCTTAGGGAACAAGCTGGAAGGTTCATATGTTGAGATGGAATCCCAGGATCGTGAGTTGGATGGACATGCAGTTACATTTGAAGCGGAAGTGTGCGAAGAGAATGTTAAAACGACAACTTCTACCCTGCCAGTGGAGCCATCCTCTGAGGTGCATAGTAGTAGTACCTTAGCTATTGATGTGTGCACAGTTGATTGCACACATGGTGCTGCCTATCATGAGGTGAGTGATGTTGACACAGCCTCATATCACAGTGCGGACTTTGATTCAAAGAGCTTGCATGAGAGTCATGAGTTTCAGAGACCTCATCTTTTGGCTGGGCAACTTAAGGTCAATGATAGCATGATTGCAACAACCATAGAGTACTTTGATGTTGCTCGTCAAATGTTGGCTACGTTTGGTTGGGGTACTCCTATGTCAGATGAGCACAATGATAGTGGCCTTTCCCTTGCAGAGTTCCATGCACTACGAGAAGCTATTGGGATAATGAAACAAAATTACTTGCAGTTACTAGTTGATAGGGATTATCTTCTCGAGTGGGATTGCACTTGCTACGATGCACTGAAGGGGAAGGAAGAGGAGGTTGACAAGCTCACTCATGAGCTTGAGGTGACTATGGACTTGTTGGAGAATGCTTAGTTGGCCCTTCATGAGTCGTAGTCACGGTTTGAGGAGCTTACCGTGGAATTGAGTCGGGCACAGTCTTCACCAGCTATAGATTCAGTTCAGTTTCCTACAGCGGCAACTGGTGATGATCTTATATCCACGGGTAGTAGTGATGGATGTGCTGAGGATGTGGTTACATCCATCACAGATATAGGTGCAGTAGTCTCAGTTGGGATGAGTACTTTGGTTGAGAGTAGTAGAGAACCACTTGTTGCATTAGGTTCACTCGAGGTTAATACTATGGTAGATGATGCAGGTCAGATTGCCGATAGCTCTTGTGTGGTAGTGGTGGATTCTCCTGAGAGTTGTGTGTTAGTACACGACGTTACTCCATCATCTTTGCAGGGGACTCGCAGAGTGTCTTCTGGTTGGGAGTATGGCTCTCATGTAGATTTGTTTCCCTCTCCTAGAAGCAATTCAATCATTTCATCTCATGCAACTGAATTGTTTCCCCAAGACTATGATGGTCAGCCATTGACAGAGGTGGGAGCATTTTATCTTGATTGCATAGTGAGGAGTGCTCATCACTTCTCCTTTAGTCTACACACGGAGGAATTGATGATTCGTCGGTGTGGAATGGCTCAGGGTTTATACCATTCATTGTGGGATAGGAGTTTGCCATCTACAGAAGATGGGATTAGTGGCTGCAAGTACCCAACTCAGTTGTTTGTGGGGGATTACTTGCAGGGACAGCAGTCAGTTATCCATCATGCTGTTATGTACCCGACAAGGCTTGCTACTTCTATCTCACAGAGTTTTCATACGGGTACATGGTTACAAGGTGACTGGTGTCAGTAGGCATGATGGCTTGGTTAGTTATCACATCCATGGGGGTTTAGCAGAGGACAAAGAGAGATTTGGTGTAGCAGATGCTTCTAGACGTTCTTATCTTTGCATGATAGATGGATGTGAGTTCAGATTGTATTGGGATCCAGGTGGCGACAGGTTTGGCACTGAGTATTGGACAAGTCCCATTGGGTTGCTTCACCACTTTCAGCATGGTGAAGTTGGAGACAGTAGAGCGAAGTGGAAGTTTGAGGATGTCAGACACAACAGACTTCCATTCTGGGTTTGAGATCTAGGGATAGCTGGCGCAGCTGTGTTTATGTTGGTGCTACAGGAGTCAGTTAGAGATGTGTTGGACATTTCACAGTTCTTCTTTTGGGCCTTCCGTGGGGTGGTGTTTCTTTGCTGTAGTGATTGCTTGGGGACAAGCAATTTCAGGGAGGGCAGACTGTAATGTCCCCATTTTTCGTGAGCATCAGAGTTCGGAGGATTACCCTATCAGTTGACCCTTGTAGGCTAGTGTGGTGGATTAGAGGGTTCAGTTTGGGAGTTATGGAGCTCTTCAGGTGGCAGTTGTCAGTGTTCATCTCTCCAAATCCTTTTGATGTTCTGAGGCATTGATATTCAGAGGTCTCTGGTTCAATTTTGAGGGACTTACTATTTATAGTAGGTCACCGGATGTTAGAGAGGGACCCTTACTATTTCTAGTAAGGGCAGTTGGATGCACAGTGGATACAATGGTTAACTCCCAGGTTTAGACGAAACTGAGAAATAATGATCATTTGTGGAGTTATGTTATTTAATTATTAATAAAGTGATTACTTTATTAATAATTAATTATAAAGTGCAATTATAAGGTTTTAAATTCACTTTATGTCTGATGGGGCCATGACCCTCAAAAGGTCACTTAAAGTAAATTAAATAATAATATTTACTGAGCGCCCATTTATTGAAGCATTTATTAAAGTGAGACAAATATTAAATATCATTTTAAATGATTTAAAAGAGACTTCTAGAAGGGATTGACCTATTTGGAGAAGTATATAAATGCCATCGAAAAGAAATGAAGGTATCATTGGATCATTTTACATATTGGATTTGTGCTTTTGGAGAGCTTGGCTCTTGAGGATGGAAACCTAGGGTTTTTAGAATTCTAGATCATTGGGAACGAAAACTCTCAGTGATTGGCATAACTGAGGTTGTGAAAGATCTTCCAAAGGGTTGCCCCGCTGATTGGCTTCATTCCGGAGTCAATATCAAGCTTATTTGTGAAGCTGTTCGAAAAGGGTTTGAAGGCATTTTCAGATTGTGCTTCATCGGATTTATAGGAGAGATTCAGAATAAGGGTTTCATCATCTTTTCAAGATCAAAAGGTTGTTTCCGGGTATGCATTTGGCTGTAAAAATCTTTAAAGAATAAATGAATAAAGATATATGCTTGCAGCATTTGTAATTGTTTTACATTTTCCAAATTAGTCTTTGTTTCCGGCATTTCATGCATTTGTTATTTATGCAATATTATATCAAAAACACAAAAAAATTACAAACCCTCATCACTCAGCATCAGTTATCAAAGGTTAGAGACAAGAGGTCTCTTATAGTTCCACTTGTATAGCAGCCTTCCTAAAAGTTAAGGAAAAGGAAGCTTCAAGGGTTAAAATACATTTTATAAATAGATAACAGCAAACTAATTGAACAAAAATTCACTGTTTTTATTACAAATAGATAACAGCAAAAGGCCCAAATGCTAGAAAATTTTCTATGACTTTAGCAAACACAAAATCAATCTTCTTTTTCATATGATTGGCTGATCTTCAACATTGCTTGGCCAATATTGTTTAGTGCTGAAACCATGCTCATTTGCACATTAATTTTCTGCTCTTCAAGCTTCAATAGCCTTTATTCAGAGGAAGAGTAGCGTCAAAATGAAAATATAATTATTTTTAGCAGAGAAAATGTATTAACAATATTTTGTGCGAGAAGGAAAAAATTGGAGGGAAAAAATGAAGTAATATAAAAAAAGAGAGAAATTAATATGTGGTGCCAGATGTCATCTTATTTCCATTTGCAGCAGCTGCTTATTTCCAGTCCCCCAAAATTTTGCAAATCCTATTTACAATTTTAAAGCAATTGCTGCTTCACGAAAATAGGATAAGATTCCAAATTATCCAATTTTCATTAATAAAAAATTTCATGGGGACACTTAACTGCTTAATTTTAAGCAGAAAATTGAGTTAAGCGGCAGCATGGGGACAGGGGGTTATTCACCAAATTCCCAAGGGGTGCGTGATCTCACTTCAAAGGCATTTCATCCTGATACGACTCCTTCCCAATATTAAACGGTTACTCTATATGATGCGGCAGTTCCTCAAACGTTTTCTTTAATTCCAATGACTTAGCATAATTGGACGGCTTCCTCCAAATTAAATGCCACGATGACTCACCTCAAAACACCACATCATCAACAATAGTTTCTAGATGTCCATATAATCGCCCAACCACTTTGACGGTTTGGGAATTGAATGAGTCTTCGAACCTCTGAATGAATTGAAACATAGTTCATTGATGAACGGCTTCAAAATTTTCTAGACTCATCAAGGACATCGTCTCTTCATTTAGCAAACCGAAATGTCAACAATTTTCACGCCCCGATTAATTCCTTCTGCTTGCTAGTGCGGACTCCTTTGTCATTCAATGTTTCAGCCATTGGAGTAATTAACAATTTTCAATTAAATCAAGATATTTTGTGTGAATTCACTCTTCGTTTCTCTCACGATCTGGAGCTGTTGCAAAGACATCCATTTTATTCCTGCGCCTGAATCATTAACTTTGCCTTATTTAAACTCAAACCTCCTTCATCCCGCCGTGTTCTCAGAGTTCCATGAAATCTTTGCAACATGTTGGAGTGCCTTAGAGGGATAAACGATGAAGACAAAGCTAGAGCTCCAAAATTATAATATTGTTTTCTCTTCGTGATTAGTCTCTCAACTGGATGAGTTTTCAATGGCACCAGATTACAATATTCTTTCTGCAATTTATTAATTTCCCAAACTCCCATCTGCGTTAGCTTGAGCAATGCAATAGTGTAGAGTCTCAGATGTTTGAGCCTCCATGAGACATTGAACAATCATCTCATTTCAAATCCTGACACTGCTTGCATAAGGGAATCACTCCTTTTCTTTTTTTGATTCAAGACTTACAAATTCTACTATTATGTGAAACGGGGAATATATACTTCCCGTTTAGAACCAGCACTGATTAGAAAGATCATGCACAAGACTTTTTGAGAATATAACAAATATAGCATCAAATTCATCAACCATGAAGAATAGCCGAATAGATTAAGACCTTCACTTATCTTGAAAGCCAAAACACATTGAAAAACCAATTAAAGCATTCTCATAATCCCTAAATTGGAATTATCAGCGATCACCCAGGGAGTCTCTCGCAACCCCGTAGATGACATTCCCTGTGAGAAGAGAAATTTGTCCTCACAAAGTTCTGGAAAATATCCAGCCAAGTCCCTGTTTCACAAACCAAATCCAACCCTCTCAGCAATGAGCTCCAACAAACTCTTATTCTCTCCAATTTGTAACTATCCGTGTCTCCTTGAATTCTCTTCTTTTTTGCTTTTCACTTTTATTTGAATTCTTTTTGAAAATCCAAAAGTAACTTTATTTCATTTATTTAACTTTTCTAATCTTAAGTTACTTTTGCTCTAATTAATTAATTTAAGTTGTCTTAATATTTCAACCTTTTTCAACAATATTAAATTAATTAATTAATTAAGCTGACTCAAAAATTTGGGACATTACATTGTATGTCTAGCATTCTAATCCACCTAATATAGATATTTCCTTTTATAACTAAACAACTAGAAAAATGAATCTTTTCAAATCAAATAACATATAATTAATACAATGCAAAGTACACCCTTACGATGTGAGAATCGAAGGCAAAATAACTTAGAGATTCCTTTTCGTTACAATACCATTAGAAAGTTGAATCCTTTCCAATTTAATTTGAATACATATAATTGATACAATTTAAGGAACATATTCATGATATAAGAATTGAATGAAAACAACATATCTAACTCCTAGTAAGATCACTATCATCAAACACAACTGAACCAAATTACTTTAACCCAAACCTCCATTTGATTAGATCAACTTGCAACAACGGAACCCATCAAAGAAGAAAGGAGTAACAATGGACACATGGAAGGCTAGGCCTTAGATAACTATTCATTTCGAGATGCCAAAACTAGTATTTCTAAGGTTCCCTTCCTTCTGTTGGTTAAGGCACTTTTGTATATATGGTTGTAGCATATCCAACCCAAATATTTGATTAGGTGATTAAGGAAGATCCAATTCTTAAAGCAAGCTTTCAAACTGAAAATGAAGTTTTCCTTTTGTAGATGCCATATCATGATTTCGTATTTTTAGTTACTCTTTGAGCAACATGCTTTTAATTTATTTGAATGATCTTGATCAATAAGATTATAGTCATCAACAATCCCTTTTTTCCCATTTATCGATGATTTCTTTCTCTTTTCGGCTTGGCCATTCACACTCATGTTCAACTTCTCTCTCAACGCATTTGAGATACTAATTGATATTATGTGACGATTGAATGAAGATGCAGTTCTGATAACACTTACAACACACATGATTCAAGGGAATGTATGATTAGGGGCCAAAAGGTAAAGATAGATTATTACCCTGGAGCACAATTCTGATGTAAAAGATAGCCTGGATTGTCTCCAAGTCAATTTGAACAATCATTGAGCCATCCCTATAATGTCCCCATTTTTGGTCACTCTTGCATCATAGTTAGCTCTAGCTTTCTTAGAGAGCACCAATCTTCCCATAATGTAATTCAGTAATTGGTGTTGAGCTCTCAGAATTTAGTCGAGTCAGTTGATGTTTTTCGAGAGGAGTTTCGACACGTCAGGTGCTTTCCAAACATCTTGAAGGAAAATGCTATTTTTGGAAAGTGTCTATTTTTAGTAAGTCAAATCTTCAATGAGCTCCTGAGTATATTGGCACCTTCAAATTTCACTTCCAGACTATTTCGGCATTTTCCATACTTTTAGGTGGTGGTGCGGGAAATAATTAATAATTAAATAATTAATTGTAAGTTGTCTAAAAACATAAATTAAGAGATGACTTAAATTAATTTTTTTTTTAAGGTGGTTGTAAAAGTGACCAAAGTGCTGAAAATATTAAATATGAAATAAAGTCACTTCTAGGAGCCAAAAGGTTTATTTAGTTATAAAGTGATATTTAGTTATAAATTCTGGAAAGTTCTAAGAAAATTGTAAAAAGGGTTGAAGGGGCTCATTTGATCCATTCTGGTTATTTGATATTCGGTGGAAACCATGATTGTGGAGATTGAACAAGATTGTTCAAGCACACCCTAGGACGAAAACCCTACATTATATCTCACAAAACCAACATGAGCAGCACCAACAATGAAGTGAAAGAAATTGAAATAAATGTAAGAGTTTCAGCCTCATTAGAGTGTGGAAGTGTTGAGGTTGGAGGTGAACAGCTACCAAATCCATTTGAGTGCCATTCCATTTCCTTGAATCCTTATGCAAAGGACTCTTTTAACCGAAAAAAACCTCTTCTCCAACTTGTGACAACCTTAGATACCAAAAAGAAAAAATCAAGGGGGAGTAGGGTGTGGTTGTGTTACATTTGTAAGACAAATTTAAGAGGGAGCTACACAAGGGTATGGTATCATTTCTTGGGTGTTATAGGCTGTAGAGTTAAGGTTTGTAAAGTCATAAAGGAGGATGAGAAAGTAGAGGCTCGTAGATTGCATGTGGAGGTGGAAATGAGGTCTAAAGTTGTGACAATGCCAACACATTCTTTTGCAAGTGGACAATCATCTATGCCTATACTATCCATGGTTGGTAGTGGTAGTAGTGATATTACCACAAGAGGAAAGAGGAGGATTAGTGGTAGTGAGAGGCCAAAGATAGTTGCAAGTATATTTAATGTGCAAGCATGAAATGTGACAATCTTTCATTGCCAAATTTTTTTATGCCCATGCCAACCCATTTCATGTGGTCCATTTCTCTTACTTCAAACAAATGATCAAAGATGTAGCCTCTATTGGTCCCTCATTTGTCCCCCTTGGAGATCATAAACTACACACTACCCTTTTAGACAAAGGATATTCTAAGGTTAATTTGCTAATCGAGGATATGAGGCAAACTTGAATTAGGATGGGTTGTTCTATTGTGATGGATGGGTGGAGCAATATTAGACATTAACCACTCATCAATATCATAGTCACATGCCTTGTTGGTTCTTATTTTCTTAGAGTTGTGGATCGTTTAGGGAAGTGTAAGGATGCATATTTCTAGTTTAGCATTTTGAAAGAGGCCATAGAGGAGGTTGGGGCCTCAAATGTTGTACAGGTGGTCATTGATTCAACACGTGTGCAAATTGGCTAGTATGATGGTGGGGGTTGCTTACAAGCACATCTTTTGGACACCATGTTGTGTTCATGCATTGAATAATGCATTGAAAGACACAGGGAAAATAGATTGGGTAAAGCAAGTGCTGGTGGAAGCTAAAGATATTTGAATATTCATTTGCAATCACCACACCTCACTTACTCTCTTCAAGATTTTTTCAAAGAAGGAATTCCTCAAACCTATGGAGACAAGATATGCCAGTTATTTCATTTTGTTAGAGAGGATGCTTGAGGTGCATGGGCCTCTGTAGTTGATGATGGTGAATTCAGAGTGGAGTAGATGGCCTAATTCAAGCTCTATTGAAGGAAAAGCCATCAAACAAAGGATCCTTGATGATGATTAGTGGTCCACTTCGAGGTAAGACGTTGCTGATTTTCTTATTAAATTTCTGGTTTAATATTTTAATTTTATTGTTCAATGTTTCAACTTTTGAAGTCTCTAACTTGTCAATTAATTTATTTGAAATTTTTGTTTGCATTTTGTAGATATGTTTTCTCTTTCATCTCACTTGTTGTAGATGTCATTAGATGTGTTGATACGAACTCTCTTAGTTATGGAGAGATATATGAGACATTTAACAACATGCTTGGAAAGATAGAATAAACAATTGTTGGCTAAGGATTCTAGTTTGGGATTATTGAGCAATATATTAAACCCATTGTGATGTGGAGGTGGAATAACATGAACACCGTGCTTCATATGGCAGACTTTTCTCTAAATCCCAGATGGTATGCACCAAAGGCTGTTTGCTTGTGATAACGAAGAGGTGAAAGAAGGGCTAATGAAGGTTTTTCAAAAGATGTATTCAATTGAGGAATCTACAATACTTCACACACAATAGCTTGCCTTCACAAATCTTTGTGGTCCATCATTTAGTAAACCAAAAATGAAGATAGATAGAGCTACATTAGCTCAAACTAACCCTATTGGATGGTGGACATGGCATGGGAAGGATACACCACAGTTGAGGATGCTTGCCATTCGCCTCTTTTCATAGGCTGCCAGTTCTTTTGTTGCAAAGAGGAATTGGTCCACATATGACTTTATCTACTCCATCAAGAGGAATAGGCTTATTTCTAGACACACAGAGAAGAGCTAGTGGCCATGCATAGTGCTCTCTGACTTCAAGATCGTTAGACTCTAGAGTATCAGCAAACTCCAACTTTACAATGGGATGTTGGTCTTGAAGATACCACCCAAATTTATTTTGAGGTACAGGAGGGATTGGTTGGGATTCCATTGGATGAGGCAGACCTTCATAGTGGCAATGACTTAGAGGACTCTTGATTTTGATGCAATGTGGGAGATGCAGATTAGGGGCACTAGTATACTTTCTTTGTTTTCGTATTTTCATATTGTAATTGAAAGTGACACTTGCAGCTTTTGGGTATTTTGTTGTAACTTGTATACTATTTTTAATATCACATGCAGATTGACAATGAATTATGAAAGCAATTAAGTTTTAAAATTTGCTAATTTGTTTGACTCTCATGTGAACTCTCAATTCAACAAAAATGTTATGTATTAAGGATCTATAGTGTATATGATGAATGCTTTATCAATGTTATCATATGAATATTTGAAATTTCCCTATATATTTAAAATTTTCCCTATTTTTTATATAGCCATCCCCAAAAATGGCCCAAAAACTCGCCGTCCCCAAATTTTCGTCCCGTCATCCCTACCATCCCCATCTTGAAAATGAAAACCTGGGGTAGCATAAGTTTTTTTGTTTGAAGTGGTTTTGGCCTATGAAACTAGGATTGATTGTCATCATAGATGCAAAACTCGTAGAGTACTTGCAATAATCCCTAGTTCTCACTAGTTAGAAACAGTAGCAAATAACTCACCAAAAAACTTGATGTTGGTTTTTTACATAGTTGCCAGGAGACTAGTACTGGTACTGGTACGGGAGACTGGTACCGGTACCGGTACGACTTTTTTTTGAAAATAGGAGACGCCATTTTTTTAATATAAATAAAAACTTAAAAAATTAAAAATTAATAATTTATAGAAAATCTGAAAATATGATGACATTGAACTTTCAAAACAATAGTCTAAATAATTTAATCGCTCTTAGACATGTCAAATACATTATTCTTTAATTTTTAAAGTTTTAAATGTTTAAACTTTAAAGTTTTTTTAGGTATTTTAGCGGGAGACGACAAGGTTCTTGGGAAACTTCTACGGAAGTCTCCAGCCTCCTGGAGGCGTCTTCAGAGACTATATCGGTCTCTGAGACGCGTCTCCGTCTCCGAGACATGTCTTAGAGGGGGGGGAGATGCGTCGCTCGACAACTATGGTTTTTTCATAAACTCGTAGCATTTTTTTGGAAAAAAATCATCAAAACTCATTATAACTTTGCGATTTTTTCAAATAAACTTGCCAATTTGGTATAAAATCATTTTTAATACCCAAAGTCTAAAATTTATTGTGATTTTAGCATTTTCAAGGCGCAAGTAGGGATGACTGTGATGACTCGGGGCACGTGATTGAAAATGAGCTAGGGTATGCAGATACAAAGGTTTTCTTTGTCTTTTATTTACTCAATCCTTGCATATGAGTGTGACTTGAAAACTTAGAAATTTCATAGTTTAAAATTTTAAAGCTACATCCAACTTGGAAATAAAAGAATGATTGAAATTAGTGTCACAAACTCATCAATATTCATATGTATTTAGAGGTTGAACTCATTTTTTGGTTTATGATATGGATTAAACTCTAATTTTGATTTATATATGATGGAAATCAATAATATGTTCTACAAATTAAATAATATGTGTGCTTTTGAAGAATATTTTAAAAAATTTATATATTTTCAAATGTTTGATAATTTGTTGAGTTATTGCCGACTTTTTTCTAAGTCTCGAGTTTTAAAAAAATTTGAGTTTGTGTTTTTAATTACCATAATTTTGGAAAACAACAAAATCCAATCAAATATAAACAAAAAAAAAGCAATCTTAACTCCTTAAAACATAGAAGATGAAAAGCAAAACAAAAGGAAAACAAAAGAGAAGCTTTTTCATAGAAGGAAAAAGACACCTTACCTCTGATCCAAGAATCTTCCTCCACAATTTCCTTGGCAATGAATGAGCTCTTGCACAAGTGGGAATAGCAATCCAACCTCTTTGGAATCTTCAATGATCAATCTTTAGCTTTATATGTGCAATGACAAGGAGGAATGGAAGTGACACAAGTGCATTTGGTTTGTGTGTTTTATATTCAAAATGAGTTTAAGTGTTTGATCTGTGTTTTAAGTTGTTTGAGGTTCAATTTATGCTTTAGGGTTAGGTTTCAAGTTGACAAGTAAAAAAAATAGTAAAATTAAAGCAAACAACCCAAAAAAAAAACATGGAAACTTTGTCGACTCACATAAAATCACTTAGATGACTATTTTTAAATAGTGGAATTGCATGGGAGTGTCCAAAATTTTGGGATAGAAAAGCAGAACTTTGTCTGATTTTGTAAGGTTTCACAACCAATTCCGATTCCAGGAAATTTTGTTAAGTGCTTTTAGGGTTTTTAGGGGGATAATTCAGTAACATAGGTTTTATGTTAGCCCACTTAGTTTGTGTAGTTGAAAGCATAGTTGAAAAATCTCCGAGTAATTGGCGAGATTTAAAAAACTCCCGGGTTTTTTTTGATGGCAAGTTTTTCCCGCATTTACTCTCCAAAATTGCTCGCTGAAAAAAAAGAGAAAAACTTGGCCAAAAACTCAACGAGTCTGCAAAAAAAACTCGCCCGTCCAAAAAAAAGGTCTCCCGCATCCGCTAAAAAGGCATTTTCATTTGATTTGATTTTCTAGGTTCTCTCCAAGTCCAAGTTTCCATGTTTGCCTACAAGTCTTCATCTATAATATTGTCTAGTCCTACCTCCCCCTAGTTTTCACTAGACATGGGAAGAAGATGTAAATTTGTAAAATATATTAATGTAGTATTTTACTTTCAGTTTTACAAAAACAATTTTCTCTCTTCATTTTGTTTCAGATTATCACTATTAGCGCATTCCACATGAGGATGCCATTTTGTACCCAATTTGCTTTCAAATCAATCAAATACAACTAGACAACTTTTTCCTTGTATGTACTCATATATTGACTCACTAGATGCATCTTATCATTGAATTTTGGAAAAAAAATGCCTTTTTAATGTAATTTAAGTAGTTTTTTAAGTTGCCGAGTTTTTTGCCGAGTCTTGTTTTTTGGGCTTGGCGAGTTTTTCAACTATGGTTGAAAGAATTGCCAATTGTTCGAGCCACTTGTCTTCACATATTTATGACAATGTAATTCCTCTCCTTGCAAGCAATCAATCTCAATAAAACAGTGTAGATCAATGAGGTATTTACATTCTTAATTCCAATAGAAACCATTTTGGTTCTTTAAAAGTTGATTTAATGAGATGTGTTTTTTCATCTTTAATGGCTTGTGATTCGTATTACTAAATGAAATACAAAATCTGTATACCATCATGTACAGAAATTTGTTTTTCTTGAAGAAGCTAATGAACTTGATGGTTGTTATAGCTGCCTTTTAAAAAAGAACAAAATTCTAGAAAATATTACTGTCCGACTTGGTTATCAGATGTGCACTGAAATGTCTGTTTTGCTTTAAACATTAAAGTGAACCATTTTGTGATAGAATCATGTGCATCAAACTATTGTTAGGTTTACTGCATTATAGATTTTTGTTAAATGTTTGAGGGGAAAATATTTACATGGTGCAGGTTCATAACACAATTCATGCTTCTGATTGTTACTTTGATCACTAGTGGACATTAATATAATTTATTTCCTTCTGAATGTAAATTGATGTTGAATTTTGTTGGAAAATTTCCAGGAGTATGGGCATCGTGTGAGATTAGCTACTCATTCGAATTTTGAGGAATTTGTTTTGACAGCTGGGCTTGAGTTCTATCCGCTTGGTGGTGATCCAAAAGTCCTTGCTGAGTGTATGCTATACAACTTTCATAAGTCATATTTGTAGCTATGCTTTGTTGTGTGCTATATTATGCAACTTAAAATCCAGCAAAATGATTCTTATGCACATCAAAGTTGGTAGCCTTTGATCCCATGTATTTGTATAGGTCAAAATAATTTGTTTGATAAT
>VDFB02085810.1:0-21593 GCA_007258455.2 Sequoia sempervirens
TTTTAAAATGACAAAGCACGGGGTCAGCCTAGACCTAGGAAAAAATAAAAACTTACGGAAGGTTGCGAAAATTAGAAACCAAAGGGGCCAACATCTAGATGAAATGATGGGGCACAAGTCATTTTAAGACCCTTCAAAAAGGTAACGTCCAAATAGAACCTCAACCAAGGTAGAAAACAAATACTAGGGTTTAAGATGAAGACAAGGCTAAAACCCTAGCCCCTCAAAATTTTCAACACCAAGAAAGACCAGTGACATAAGGGAAGTCTTGAGTGACAAACAAGGAGAAATTTTTTAAAGCTCCATTAGTGGCTCCAGTTGGGGACATTCATTCTACATGAATGAAGTGAGAATTCAGAATCTTAGGAATAGCAAACTAAGAGGCAAAGATGACCAAAAAGGAATTGTTCAAAGAAAACAACCCAACCTATATACAAGACATATACAAAATATACAAACCTAAACTACTGTTCATGGAAAACAAAACTTCAAGTGAAGTATAACTTCAAGAACTGTCCATGAACTGGCAATTCAAGAATATCTCTTGTCATCTCTTGAAGGAAGTACAAATCTTCACCCCACTTATCATTAATCAGGAATGGTCCTAACCAAATTGCATCAAATTTCCCATGTTTCCATTTATCTTCCAGTCTGGCATTCCACATTAAGACCAGATCTCCATTTTTGAAACTCCTTACGGTTGCTTTCTTATCATATAAATTCTTTACTTGCAACTGCAACTTAGAATTTTTCTTTTGTGCTTCCTTCCTGGCTTCATCCAATTCTATAAGAGCTTCCACTCTCAATTGCATTTCATCATCTATTTCATTGTCATATATGTGTACAAACTTATACATTTCCATTAAGTTTTTTTGGGGTAACTTGACATTTATCCCATAAACCAAGTCGAATGGGGCACAACCTATTGCCTTCTTCATAGTTACCCTATTTTCCCAAACTGCTAATCTTAGCTTAGAATCCCAAGCCCTTTTATTTTGATCCTGGATTCTTTTAATAATCTTTATCAAGATTTTCTTGCTTGATTATGCTTGTCCATTCCCCTATGGGTGGTATGGTGATGAATAAGAAATTTGGATGCCATGATTTTCACAAAATTCCAAGTATTCTTTAGACCTGAAGCACACTGCATTGTCTGACACAATCCTTTCTGGACATCCAAATCTAGTCAATATATTGCTCATCAAGAAATCAATTACCACTTTACTAGTGGATTTCTTTGTTGGAATCACTTCCACCCACTTGGTGATATAATTAGTGGCCACCAACATCCAGGAATGACCTCCACTAGATTTACATGCTATCTCCCCTACAAAATCAATACCCCATAGCTGGAATGGGGCTTGTACTATAACTGGTTTTAAAGGCAAGTTGCTAGAAAATTTTAACTTACCAGAGAAATGTTGACAAGCATCACATGTCCTCACTACTTGGTGTGCATCCTTAAAAACTGAAGGCCACAAGAATCCAACCCTCATTATCTTATGTGCAGTTGTTTTAGCCATATAATGTCCTCCACAAACTCCACTGTGCATTCCACTCAAAAGTTCTTTTGCTTGATCTTGATCAACACACTTCAGCATGACACCCTCTCCATTTCTCCACCAGAGCTTTCCATCTACAATAACATACCTGATAGCATGTAATTTCAATGTCCTTTTCTCATTTTCACTCAAGTTATTCGGACATTTCATTTTTTGCAAGTAATATATCACATCTCTATACCATTTTGAATGCTCCATATCACATAGATGTGATCTATTCTCCTCTTCTAGAAAATTTATTTGATTTGCTTCCAGATTACTTTGG
Source organism: Sequoia sempervirens (assembly GCA_007258455.2). NCBI lineage: Eukaryota > Viridiplantae > Streptophyta > Pinopsida > Cupressales > Cupressaceae > Sequoia > Sequoia sempervirens. The sequence continues at coordinate 1,828 of VDFB02085810.1, forward strand.
GCCATGAGTTTGGCCAATCCTTGTCCTCTTACCAATTTAGTAATCTAGACCTCAATATTGAATTCATGAATCCTATTTATCCATCTACACCTTCTCCCGGACACCTCTTGCTGTGTGAAAATGTCCTTAATAGTAGCACTAGGCACATAAGCAATTACAGTAGCTCCCATCAAATAAAGTCTAAAATCCTTCACTGCTTTACCAATGCATATGCCTATTTTTCATTTATATCATACTTAAGTTTTGTAGCTTGTAAAGATTTACTGAAAAAGGCTATAGGTTGTTCAAAACCTTCTGCATTCTTTTGTAACAACATAGTTGCAATTGTGTGGAAAGAAGCAAATGAAAAAATCTATAAAGGTTTGGAAAAATCAGGGGTTCTTAACACAGGAGCCTCCTTTATTGCTTGCTTAATGGCCTAGAAAGCCTGCACAAGTTCCTCATCCCATTCAACCTTGGCTCCTTTCTTGAGCATTTTGGAAATAGGGCAATCTACCTTAGCAAAATTCATCACAAACCTCCTCAAGGAATTTATTTTCCCAAAGAAAGATTGGATTCCTTTGACAGTTCAGGGTTGTGGCACTTTATCAATTGCAATAACTCTGTCAGGATCAATTTTTACTCCATCCTTGGAAACTATATGTCCCAATAGTTTTCCTTCTTGTACTCCAAACACATATTTCTTTGGATTCAAAGAAATGCCATACTCCAAGGCTCTAATGAATACTTTCTCCAGATGTTCACAATGATCCCCTTCCTTTTTAGAATATGCTGTCAGGTCATCCTAATAAATTACCAAAAATAATTTAATAATATATGAAAACGCCACATCCATGGCTCGTTGAAAAGTAGCCCCTACATTTGTTAGACCAAATGGCATTCTTACATAAACATATGTTCCCCATGGTGTAGTGAAAGTTGTCTTAAACTATTCAAACTCTTTGATGATGAGCTGATTATATCCAGAGAAACCATCCATCATAGACATTAACTCATAGCCTATCACTCGTTGCAACATAGCTTCCATATTAGGTAATGGATAATTGTCTTTTAATGAAGACATATTCAGATTTCTAAAATCTACACATAACTTGATGTATCCATTTTTCTTTCTTACTGGTACCAAGTTTGATACCCAAGATGAATGTTTGATTGGCTTGATGATCTCTGCATCCCTTAGTTTCATTAATTCTTCTTGCATTTTGGGGGCCAAAGTGGGATTAATAGGTCTACTTTTTTCTGAACGGCTTAGCATCATCACGTAAAGGAATATCATGTTGAAAAAGATCCTCCATGTATGCCTTAAGATCATCATAAGACCATGCAAACACATGCCTAAACTTCCTCAATAAGTCAAGTAACATCCTTCTCACCTTTGGTGACATTTTCTTTCCAATATATACCTTCTTTTGGGATGCTTCTGTTCCAATATTTATCTCCTCCAGGTCGTCAGGATGGGATACAGTATGATTAGCCTTTGCCTTGTCTTGACTATCAAACACTCTTTCTAGTACAACTAGACCCTTGGGAATTGTGTTTGTCTTTAACTGAATGACTTCATTTCTGAATACAGTATCCTTACCATCAATATTTTCAACAAAAGCTCCAAAGTCAATTTCCTGATTTTCATATTCTCCCACATAATTAAATTTTTTTAATATATTTTCATCATTATCAAAAATTTGCCAATTTTTAATATTATTAGGGATAGATGGTCTAGTTTGCACCTCAACCTTTGAAATTCTAGCATAAGTCATATCATCTGGTTTTAATGCAATGTTAGCTAATAAATCTTCCACTTTGTTTTGACCTCTCTCCATCCACCCTATACCAAATGCATCAAAGCTCTCTAGTTCATCCCAAACAACATTCCTGTACTATTTTAACCTCTTGTTTTTTGATACATATTTGGATCTAACTTGAGAGACCACAAGTTCAGAATCCCCAATTGCTTTGAGTTTTTTGATACCATGTTTTTCAGCCAATCTCAACCCTAATAACAAGGCTTCATACTCTGCCACATTATTTGTGCATTCAAATAACAGAGTGAAAGAGAATCTGAATGTCTTTCCACTTGGTGACTATAACAAAACACCTGCACCAGACCCTTCTTTTGAATAGGCACCATCAAAATACATAATCCACAAATCATCATATTCTAACAATTGTTTTATTTCAGTATCAATCAAGGAAATAGGTTTATCACAATTGTTAGGGAATTCCTCAACCCTAAATTTATCTATACCACTGTAAATAAAACTTGTCATATTCTCAATTAAACCATGCTCAATCATATGAGGTACCTTTTACTCTTTCAATTTTGACATCCTTACCATCAATAGAGAAAGTAGCAAATGAGAAATCACATTGCATGTTACCCCCCATGGATGCACTCCATTTCCTTGACAAAAGCATCCCAAAGTGAGGTGGGATGTCTACAACTAAGACAGTTATGACTAAATCCTTGTCAGGGTACTGAGTCAACTTATAAGGCAATGCTCTGATAGTTCCAATAACTAGAACTTCTCTTGAATCCACAACATAACATTTTCCTTGAGTAGTATCTACTATCAAACCCATTGCCTCCATTATTTTGACTAGCATAACATTATTTGAGGCCACTAAATCTATCATACAGTTTCTTAGAGTTTTCCCATTTATATCTACACTCAAGAAAAAAGGGGTTTATGTTTTCAAGGCACATGTTAATAGAATTACCTAAATACACAGGGGGAATTTGTGACACTATTCCCTCCACTTCCTTTTCTTTCTCTTTATCTTTCACTTCTTTACCATTTCCAGGTTTGGCCTTATTACCAACCACATCTGTGATTAGAGCTATTGCCTTTTCTTTGTGTTCATCTATTCTCATCATTTCTAGTAAAGGTATAGTTACTTTAACCTGAGAAAGAACATGAAACATATCCACAGGTGTATATTTAGGCAAATTAAACATCATACCTTCATCGTTTTCCTTTCTTTCTAGCTGATTACATCCTCCTAGCTCCTTTTGCTTGTCATCCTCTGCAGCAAGTTCAGCTACCTTTGCAATCACCTTTTTCTTCACCACTGGTGTAATTACACCACCTTGAAGTTTTGGGGTCTCATTTCTTTTTTCCCAAATCTTATCACCCTTAACTTCTTTGACTTTTACAGTATCCCTTTTGTTGTCAATCTTAAGACCTTTGTTTTTATCCTTTTGCTCTTTGATAAATAAGCCAGCAAGTTTACCTTGTTCACCACCAACAGTTCTACTTCTCAATTGGAGTGAACCTCTCATTTGGGCAGCCATTTCTTTAGTCAACCTTGCAATTTCCTCTTCTGACGGTCTCCTTAAAGACACTGAATCTTCAGCCTGCTCCATATTGCAAGCATTATGATCAAAATCATCTTCCTCATCAGAAAAGCCTTGTTGATGGTACATCTCATTTCTCTGTCTCTGATTATCCATACTAGCTTCATGTATTAAATCGACAGAGGAGCATTCTGCTTCATCAATGTATGATCTGGCCATACAAACACTTACATCATCTTGCTCACACTCTGATGTCTGCTCATGAGCGTCCTCAATCTCCTCAGCAACAATCAATTGAACAACCCCGCAGTGATTTTGATCATGAGGATGTTGACACATTTCACACCATGGTTGGTCTACTACCATATTCATTGAATTTTTCTGTAAGGGGTCTGGTGTATGCTAATCAATTTTAGGCTTCTGGCTAGGCAAGATTGGCTTTCCATCTTTCCAATTTGTATTGTAAGGATAATTTTGCAATCTAGGCGGCCTATCATTTTTATTATAGGGTTGCCTTTCATTTCCTACACCCTTTTCTTGCTTAGCAACAGTTTGCTTTATGTCTTTCAAAGTATTGTAAACCTTTTCCCACTTTTCATCATCCTTAGGCTTTGCAGCTGGAACTTTCTCAGTTTTATTTCTAGGATTTTTCAAAAGTGCAGGTTCTTCTCTCCTACCATACTTCCCGGAAGCCTTTCTGTTACTTTCAATATTTATAGCCACTCTAAATGCATCCCTCATGGTCCGAGGGTCTTTATCTCTGAGGAGATATGCCATTTTGGCATCAAAAGCATTGAAGTATGTAGTTAAGCAAACATTTTCATCAAGCCTCAAAACCTGGAACAACTTATACATTGCCTTTTGAAATCTCAAATTAAACTTTGTCACAGGCTCATTTAATGACTTCTTGATGTTATTAAATTCATTCAACATGAAACTAGGATTAGTTTTATCACCATACTGCTCTTTAAAACACTTTTCAAACTCATCCCATGACCCAATACTAGCATTAGGTAAACCTCTATACCAATCCCTTGCATCTTCTACCAGGGATTGTACAAACAATTTCATTACAACATCTTCATGTTCTACCTCATAATCATTTAACATGTCCATGAAAGCTTTCAAGTGTTCCTCTGCTGTTACAACATTATTACTAGCAAACTTATTCATCTTTTCTCTCAAGTCAGCAGGGATAGGATTTGGATAACCAAGAATACCATCAAAGAACAATGGCCTATACCTTTCTAACTGTATAGGTCATCGTTGAAATAATCCCTCATTTCTTTGAGAATCCACACCAGACCCTTTATCTTGTACTCTTAAACCTTCCTGATTTGGATTTGCAAACCCAGTTACATGAATCTTCGGGTCAGAACTATTTACAGTGGGGCCTGGATTAATTTTAGAACCACCCTTTAAGGCATCTTGGTGGTTTGACAAGGTTGCAGCTTGTATAACCTCATTTGTAGTTGTCATCTTTAGGAAACTTATCTCTTCATTTCTGCATTTGCAGCCTCGATCTTTGTTCTCTCCAACTCTTCTACCAAAGCTTCACTCTCCTTCTTAGCCTTTTCTAAAGCAGATTCTATTTGAAATGACACATGTGGTTTGGGATCTCGTTTAGTAGGATAGGGAGTCACCTTCTCATTTATTTTAATCCCCTCAACCTTTTGCTTTCCTTTGTCCAATGTCGGTTTAGGATTTGTTTTACTTGGTTGAGACCTATCATGAGTCAAGGGCTTTGGGTCTGCAGGTTCGAGTTGGGCATCAACGTGGGCTACTGGGGTTTCTTTAGGCACATGCCTTACTTCCTTATTAGCAATCTTCTGTAGAACCGGACCCTCAACATTTGGTTCAGGTTCATCTCAGTTCAGAAGCTTCATTGTTGCCAACTGTCTCATTAACCTATCCCTTTCAATCCTCAATGTTACTTCCTTCTCTTTTTCTCTCTTCACTCTAAGCTCAGCTTGTGCTTGGATTTCCCGTCTCAAAGAATTTATGTCTCCAAAAATATCATCAGGGTCGGGCAAAGTCACATCAGAGCTTGATGTATCATCTAGATCTATTAAATTTACCCCTTCCAATACATGTTCAGAAAATGAAGGATTTACATCATTTTCAGCAGCAGCAGGAGGCACATCACTGGTGCATTCTCTGTGATGGCTTCGACTTCTACTCCTACCTCTTCTCTTTTCAGCATATTTAACACTAACAAGCCCCTTATTTTGACATGTCACATTATCTTGAACCGGTGTATTAAATAATGAATCAAAAAATCCACCACTATCTGACTCTGAATTTCTAGACATCTCGTCAAGATTCTTGGGGATAGGATGTAAAAGCTTATGTGTACTTTGGTGTACAGGGTCCTGTGACGCGGGAGCAGCATTACTAGATTCTAGTTTCTTCTTTATCCAATCCTTCTTCTTTCCTTTGGGAAGGTCACCTTCCAATTTTTGTTCCGAATGACTCTTCATGAATGACCTTGTGTTCTTCATTCCATGCACTTGTCCAAAAGTTCTTTCTATGTATAATAAACTTCTCAAAATAAAACACACTGGTGCAGAGACTTCAGAGTCGCCACCCAATTTTCTTGGGAATATCAAAATCCTAAAGACACGTACTAGAATATAAGAACCTTCAAAACCTCAAACTGACAACACGCAAAAGTGCTTTACAACATAACTCTTGACACTTATGAAAATAGAAGAAGTGGACAAACTTAACACAGAACTATAGGCTCAACCTTCAAATCACAGAAATACTATGAAAACTCTACGCAAAATGGACAACCGACACACTAGTAAGAAACCTTTTAAAAATTAGTTCCCCAGTAGAGTCGCCATTTTGTTGGTTACTTTTTATGTTGTTAACCAGGTTGGTCTTCTAATCTACCTATGGAATTGCCAATTCCAATCAAGGGCAGCTCGAAGGACCTGGACCAACTGACGAGGACTTTAAAATAACCTCCTACACTTTGGGCTCTGCAAGACCCGGGAGGGGAATCCCTTAATGTGTTTACAACCTCTGTACCATTATCATAAACAACATTAATAATAACAGATAATCCCACTTAGTAGCTCAACACAATAAGATAATATTGAAAAGAATCGGCTATTCTTCAACAATATCAACTATATGGCGCATGGGATGACTACAACACAATCCATAATATATAAAATAGTCATTGATTTGCAATTTGTAGCAAGCTCCAGGCAAAGACACACTAATATTGAATCACACGAATGAATGCAACCTAGATCAGTGCCATATATCCATTGGGGAGTCAAATTTATAAGCATTTAAGGGTTCATACTGATGAAATTGTAATGCAATATTGTCAGGGACCTTATATGTCATGTATTTCATCTGTTATAAACCCTTAAATGCTTATAAATTTGACTTTCAATAACCTTGACCCATTCATTCATGATAGTGACAATACTGAGCTTACAATTTAGATAATGGCTTTCAATATGGTTATCATCCCATGCTCGGATGATTCGTATCTTATTATGTTACTAGTACTATTGTTTAGTGGTAATGAACACAGCCCACGGCTGTCAGTCCTAGATGGGTTGTCGATCTCGGCGCATGGGTGGCAGTCAGGTATGAGCGGCGTTAAAGTAACCAACATCCACGCAATCCTGACTGGAAGCTGCTCACTCCGGCCTGGGGTTTGCTGCAACTTCACCCTAGTACTAGATGATTCCAACCCCCTTACCTCATGATGATGCCCTCCAATCCAAACTCCCTTGCTTTTGTTGCATCTACAACCTCCATAGCTTGCCTCTCAAAATCAGCAATATCATCCTCTGTGAACATAGGTGCCTCTTCATCCTACATAGTCCAATCACTATAGTTATTAATATCATCAAAGTCAATAAGCTCCTATATAGATCTGTCCACCTTTCTTGTGTGAAGCTGAAAGTTGTATTACACAAACACTAGGTCATTGAGGCATTGTTAACTCATTAAAGTAAATAGACTAAAACAAACTCCAATTGTGCTCATATCCAAAAGCATTAAAGGGTTGACACAAAATTTGGTGGGCTAGTGTTTGAAGATTTTGGGTATTACCATCCCAATCTTCACACCAAAACTTGAAAATAAGATATTCAAAAGTTTGCAAGTAAGCAATATTAATAATTGTAATTTGTAAGTTCTAAGATATATATAAGTAAAGACAACAATTTTTATTACTTGGTGTCCAAGAGGATCTCCCTATTGGAAATGTGTTTGTTGTCATTGATGTCAAGGCCTCTAACGGGGGAGATTGTTGGAAATGTGTTTGTTATCATTGATGTCAAGGCCTTTGAGATGGAGATGATTGCAAATGTTGTCAATGTTGTCAAAATTGTTGCAAAAATTGTCTTTCATGTCAAGAAGTGTTTTTTTGACCTAATAGCAGTGTTGTTATTATTTTGAACATGGATGTTGTCTACTTCAAATGTCCATGGCGAAGTTGAACTGGACTGGACATGGATTGTATTACATTTGGTAGGGTCTATGCCCATGGTAGGGTTTTGGCCCTAATTCCTTTAAACCCTAAGGTTTGGCCCAGTCGAGCACTTTATGTTCTAATTTGATGTTAATTGGCCTCTGGCAGTTTCTGGTTGCTTAAGTTGTGTCTTAAGCCCTTCAACATTTTGGTTTACCAGCCCTATTTATTGTTTGTCCTAGTCTGAAATATTATTTCCAAGTCTAATCTTCAACTTTTGAGTTGTGAACCTAGGCGGTAGGGACAAGTGTCACAATAGCGCAAATGTGCACTCAGAAATGGTCAGGACCGCGAAAGCGCAGAAAGATGACATGTGTAAAGGTCGAGCCCAAAAGGAAAGAGAGTTGTGTGGACATGACAAGTGTCGGAAGTGCGCTTGTCCACAATGGTAAAGGTGGCTCCCGTTTCTATATGTGCAAGCTTGCAGAATGCTACCATCTAGTCTGTTGTCAATGCAGGCCCCGTTGTACAAAGACAATGACATTGAAAGATCAACAGCTATCGCACGCTTGTGAAGAGGAGAGCGAAGGTTCTGCGAGGTTGCACAATGTTGATACATGTACAAGATGTTGACTATGTTGGAAGATTTTTCAACGTCTGTGACGTACAATTCTGATTGGTCAAAGAATATTCAAAGGGTGACACTGTTTTCAAACATGGTTGTTGAATGTCCACCATTCATTGAGCTCGTGAAAAAGTAAATCAATAGTCCAAATTCCAATCTATTCAACAGATAGTTCCTGGTTCCAAAATTCAAACTTATTTGGTCGATACAGTAGCAATAATGGAAGAATTTCACAAGCCGACTTCTTCACAACCATCAATACTAAGATTTGGTCCAGGCCGACACATCAATGTTGTCTATCATCTCAAATCGATATTTAAGATAGAGGTTTCGGATTTTTGAGTGTGTGTGAATAGAGTTCACTTTTACAAAATTGTGACTGCATTTATATGTTAACTACTCAAGCATTTCATGGCTTATCTTTCAGAGCAAAGTTGAATTTATGTGGAGAAGAGCAGATTGTGAATTTGGGGCAGTCAAAATGACAAAGAAAAATTATGCATATTCATTCTAAGATTGCTTATGATAGTGTTCTGTCTATTATTTCTTTTGTAAACATTCCAATGGATTTTGAGGTTGGTGCCTCTTGTTTCATGTGAGGTTGGTGCCTCTTATTTTTCTAGGTTGGTGCGCAGATTGGGGGATTGGTGTCTCCTTTAGGTTGGTGCCTATAAATTGTTTTTGGGGATTGGTGTCTCTAGTAGGTTGGTGCCTATAAATTGTTTTGGGGATTGGTGTCTCCAGTGGGTTGGTGGCTACAAATTGTAAGATTTCTTTATTCTTGTGAGGTTGGATTTGGATAGTAGTCCAAGCAGCTTTTCTCACCGTGCTTTTTTCCTTCTAGGGTTTCCACGTAAATCTTGTGTTACCTTGTGTGATTGTGTTCATTGCTGACATTGGTGATAATTGGTCTATTGATTGAGGATAAATTTTATTAATATACTAATTCACCCCCCGCCCCCTTCTCAATATATTTGTGTGTTCAACACTCACTTGGATAGCTGGTGCCGAAAAAAGATCCTCCTCCTAACTTGCTCATAACTCTACAACTTTGAGATAATGAATTCCCTCACCTCAACCTCAGGTGTAATCCTCTCAATGCTTGTTGAGAGGCCCTCCATAACATCCACATTGAGATCTATGAATAAGAAATAGGAGAATCTAGGAGATAAAGACAAGCACAATGAACAATGTCCAATATTGTATTCAGATGACCCAAATTACAATGAGTACAAAGCCTTGCATATATAGGCAAGGAAGAGGCAATCCACATATGATGTGGATTGACAAGTGCCCCATGAAGTGGCACAAATGAGTGGACAAGTGTCCCATAGGTGTCAACCTTAGGATCACTTGGAGTGTGCAAACCAACAACCTATTTGACCAAGTCATCAACCTTGATGCCAAGTGTTGAGTGACCTTTGAGGGGAGATGGAAAGTCTTCCAACCTATTTACCAAATAACTTGGTAACCTCTAGAGGCTTAAAGGTTGCACATTTAGTTAGACAAGATGTTGTCTAACCTAATCAACCTAAGTACACTTAAGTATAATGAATAGATAATTTATTCACTCTAACAGCCCCCCTTAGGTGATACTTGGGGAGATCACAAAAGTGCAAATAGATAGAAATGGATCCCAGCTATGAGGCCATGTTAGGTACCCATGTACAAAGCAATCTCTTGTAAAATGGAGAAAGATAGAAAACCCAGTGGGAACAAAACTATCCTCCAAAAAAGAGAAGGATTTAAGACCATTTGAAAAAATGTCCCTCGATGATAGGAACATGATGAAGAACTCCCGAAGCACGTAGAAGTTGTAAACTCTGCTGAAGATGAACTGGTATATGTTGGAATCAACGAATCTCCAAGAAAGGTAGATCAAGATAAGAGATACAAAACATTGCATGAGTGAACATATGAACACTACTCAACCAGTGTACACAAAGTCAATTAGACTCTGTGAAGTTGAAAATACAAATAGTACTGTGATTAGGAGTACTAGAATCTCATAAAATATGATCCATTGAAATAATCCCCCATACGAGAGATCAAGATAGAAGATTCATGAGGCCTCCCAAAAAGAAGATTCATCCACTACTTCATTGAAAGAAGCATTAGCATAAAACATCATAGTCCCCCCTTAATGCTAAGAGAAATAAGCAGACAACTGAAATCAAGAGTGTGCAAGGAATGTAGAGATGTACAAAAAAATGAGAAAGGGTGTGCTCCAAGGCACACTCGCATGAGGTGAGAATCGCAAGGAGACATTGTTGTGATGTTAAATCACGAGGATCCACAATTGTGATGTCAAATTAAGACTTACACAACCCCCCATTAAACTTTATAATTTAGTGTAAGTACAAATTTCCCAAATTCCCTACATGTGGAACACATATTCAGTATTGGTGGCACTTTATATGAGTGCATTTACAAACTTATTTGTTGTTGAGTTCTACAAGTTTATTGTCATGAGGTGGATTAAGAAGACATAGATTAAGTTATGTCTTGCAAACCTCAAAAAATGACAAAAACTTAAAATGAAAACCCCCATTAGAATAACCCCCCCTTTTGTTTGCAAGTTATAGCAAAATGAATAAAAAAGCCCCCGCTTTGCCAAGTTATGACAAAATAAAAAAAATCTCCTTTTTGCAAATTATGCAAGAAAAACGAAAACCTCTCCCCTTTTACAAGTACTATTCACTATTAAACCCAATAGTGATTGAAATAAAGTTACAAAAATATACTAATTGTTAAAAGAAAACAGTTAACAAATACAATAAAAGTCTACTTCATAGACTAATTGTAACCATCAATAGATAATGCATGCAAAAGAGGTTGTTTGAAGAGGTCGATGGAGGACTTCTGGGAGTTTGATCACTTCTGAAGGCACCTTGCAAAATCTACAAATTTGTTTGCAGATTTCAAACTGGGCGATTGTTTGCCGGATTGTGCGCCCCTGAAATGGGCGACCGTTGACGAAGGGTCTACTATGCGCGGGCCATCAGAACTAGGCGTCGCCCTCACAAACTGGTCATGGGCTTCTATTGCACCCCAGCCTACAAAGGCGATGGGCAGCATGGGAAATATGACAGGTGAAAGAGCAAAACTCCGTCGCCCCCTTCTTCTATTCGCCCACCAATGGCTATGATGGCTTGTGTGAAGGCAATGTCTCCCAATCCACGGCTTTTGGGTGCAAATCTATTACACCCCATTGTGTCGTTACCTATTTACTATTACCTTGATGGGTTAAAATGCTTTACTATATGATTGTGATTTGTATATAAATCTTGATGGAAATATGATGAATGAATTTTTAATTCAATTTGATATTTTATAATGTTCTGAAGATGAAAATATATGATGCATGTGAATGTAATGTTATCAGCTAACTACTGTTGTAATGCACTAAGCTAAATGTAGGAATAGATTTGATCCTTCGGAAGAAAGGGGGAGTATCACCTAGGAGAACTTGGTCTGGTAACCCTTGATAAGCCTAATTGAGCATAAACACACTCACATCCTAGTTGGTCTAGTTGAATTAAGATAGTTTGGGAGATGGTAAGTAACCTTCTATCAAGGTTTGAGTATGTTTTGTATTGGTATGTGGTTTTAGTCTTTGATAGTTCCTGTTTGGGATATGTGATTGGGTCTTTGTGATAAGTATAAGTTCTTTTTCGTATTATGGTTTATATATTAATCGATGGGTATATACGTGGACTGTATATATGTATGTATGTACATGTGTCCGATAAACTCATACATATAAATATATGCGTACATGCGTATACATAGGTAGACGTACTTATGTATATTCATGTACAGATATATAATGTGAATGGGGGTATCAATTGGACAAGCAAGACATATATATATATACACCTTTTGTATATATGCACCAATCAATGAATATGTGAATATATGTGTTTAAGCATGAATATTAAAATAATGCTATATATATATATACTGTCACCAGGTTCGAATTCGAATTCGAGTTCGACAACATTGAAATTCGGATGAAGTTCGACAAGAAAAAAATTTGAAAAGTATAAAATTCGGATTAAATTCGCCTTATGTAATTTTATTTTATTTTTATAAATATTCATATAAATTATATTAAAAACTATTTTATTATATTAAAAACTTTTATATAATCTATAAATTATATAATATTAAAAAACTAATATATTCAAAATAAATTTAATATAATAAAAAAACTAAAATAAATTTAATATATTAAAAAAATGAAATATACAAGAAACAATAACTATTTCGAATTGTAAACAACCCTAAAAAACTGAAAAATAAAAACAGAGTGCTCTCGACTAGTCGCGTGAGAAACTCGTGAGGTGGGCGAAATGAAAACCTTTACAGCATATTCCTGAGAAACTCCTTAGGTCACGGCGCCGAAGAAAACCAGAAACGCGGTCAAAGAAATGAGAAGTGCAACCAAAAACAGTGGCAGTTGAAGAAAGCGAAATTTCAGAATGTGAGTAACGCGAATAGAAAAAAGCCTTCGATCGGCGGCCAAAAGAAACCAGAATTGCGCGAAATTTCCAAACGCGAAAAGATGCTTTCGATCGCCTTCTAAACTCTGTGCTTAAAGATTGGAATGATACGCGTTTTGAAAAAAAATTAGGTCGAAAACGAAAACCCCAAAACGCGAAAACGAAAAGAACTTTTTAAAAATATATTTTGATGGAAAAATGACTCGGGTTTCCGTACAAGGCGAACTCGACGAACATTAACGAATTTGAAGAAATTTTTTGATATTCACCTAAATTCGAACCTCATGCTTGAGGTTCGGCGAACACGGTGACTTAGTATATATACATATATATATATATATATATATATATATATATATATGTTAATATAAATATATATACATATATATTATTATATGTATATATGTATGTATATATATAATTATTTTGATATATGTTTATATATACATTTTATTGGCAAGTAATGCATTTAATAATCATGTATATATATATTGTTTGATATTAAAAGTGCTTTGTAATGAACATGGCACATTATTATAGCACTGTTGTATATGTTATATTGGTCAAAGCTTAATGCTGCACATATAGTGCATGAAAGGAATAAGTCAAAAGACTTATGCACAACACATAAAGTGAAAGCAAATACTGATTCATACGTTGCGCATAAAGTGAAAGCAAATGCTGATTCAAACATTGTTGACTGTGTCTTAAGACTGCGTATGAAATAAGGTGCATAGAGTATGAAAGGTCGCGCCATATTTTGCAAAGAGTGCGAACTAAAAGAAGTCTATTTCCTATGCCATATCCAAGCAAAGCCATATGATAAACATGAGACTCGGTCTCAAGCACGAGATAGCTAAAGATAGTCGACTTATACTACAACAAGGAAACCTTTAGGTTACATTTTCTGAGTTTAATCTTTGCTGTCATCAAGATATGGGCGACTCATTCTTAACTGAGAAGCTAGACTGTTTAGGTGTTTGCAATAGCTCTCACCTCTTGAGCCCTAGTTGATGCATGTAGAATAGGAAGGTGGCAAATTCGTTAAATTTTTTTTGTAGCATTAAGATGCTCATATTTTAGTATATATAGAGGTATCCTTTCTACCCTTTGTTACCATTATTCATTTTGATTTTCTTATCCATCATTCTGCTGTAGTTTTTTGTGCAAGCATAATTTGAGAGCTTTTGGTGAGAAAGAGAGTTATCTTTGTGAGTTTATGTTTGTTGAGAGTTCTTTGTGAAGAGGCTACAGTTTGGAGATAAGTTGGGCTTAGAAGAAGTAGCAATCATGACTGTGAAAGTTGAATTTGGAAAGCAGTATCATCAATTGGAACTATAAATCCAAGCATGCTGATTTCTATTCCTCTATTATTTATGTTTGAAAGGTTATTTGTTTAAAAATGCCTTTCTTTGGGAAAGATTGATTTTGAATGCATGATAAGCATGTTTTCACGAACTTAATTTATTCCCTAGTTTGGGATAATCTTCTGTGATTCATGGTTGAGTCTTGAATTTGTGAAACCCTTTTATATGGGAATACATATATACTATATTAGAATTTGTGTGGCTTTAATGCTACTAGAACTATACTTAGTTCGTCAAGACTATATAGATGTTGCATGTGGAATATGTTGCTATCTTATAGTACTTTTATGAAAATGTCATTTTGAACATGGGAGGTTACCTTGGTTATTCCTAGGGTTAGATAATCCATGGGTAAGGGAGTAACCTAGTTGGTCTCTTAATATGTATGCATGTATGGTTAGCATGGTTAAACCTGGGGCTTGATAATCCATGGAAAAGGGTGTAACCTAGTTATTCAGTTTGTTATAATTTGGTTATTCCTAGGGTTAGGATAATCCATGGAAAAGGGAATAACCTTGTTGGACAATTTGTTATGTCATCACCTTAGATTGAATGTGTGTTATGATTGTGAATGGTCAATACCAAATAGAGCTAAAGAGTGGGTGGATAGATGACTTGCACTCTAAGTACTGGGTGTTGAATTCTTTAGCCAAAGTAGTGTAAGTAGCCTCTATTTACACTGTCAGTTCACTGTGATCTAGGATTGCATACTAGGCAGGAAACGTGCATGTAGGTTGTAGCCAATGTATGGTAGCTCTAGATATGTAGGACACAACACTATGCTCAGGAAGACCAAGATTATGGAGTTACCAAACCAATCTCTTCGTCGAAGGGCAGGGCCATCTTACCAATTAGGTAGATGTGTGGGGGACCACAATAAGTCCATGGTTGGCAAAAAAGCGCTTCAGTGATGCTCTCCCTCATACAATTGGCAGCCAGTATTTGACGATATAGCACCAGTTTGGGGACACCTAGAATGTATGCACCAGTGATGGGGACATCTAGGAGGTATGCACCAACATTGGGGACATCTAGATCATTGATTTTGTTTGTATATCTATAACATCGAGCTCATAGAAGCTAAGAATGTAAGCATGTATCTCTATTCTTATTGAGAAATTGAAAATGGAAAATATCCTCATGAAATTATGTAATGTGAAATCGTTACTTGAAATATTGTAATGTTTCTTTGTTATGCAATGGGAAAGTTTGAAATGGTTATGTTTCAAATGTGCATCTTATTATTCAAATGGAAAAGAAAAGAAAAAATTTTATTGCTCATAATGTTAGTAGCATAAACTGTTCACTTGTGGGTAAAACATAGTAATAACAATGGGTAGACCAATGAGCATGTTACACAATCTTGCCCTCTGAGATGATAAATCGCAGGTTGCAAGAAAGAAACGCCGCCTACCAATTCAAAATTGGCCTGCCAACGCCTCTTGTTTGTAAATTGGGCTCCTTTCTGCAGGATTGAATCGGCCTGAAACAAATCCAAAGTGCCTAGCAAACACAATTAAAACACCCAAATAGAGATTTGAACACAAAGATTCAGAACTACGGTGGGGTTGATTCCTTCTTGCTGTGTGTGCAGGTTGACTCCAAACAACGTCTCAAAATGCTTTAGAGACGCCTAACCATCTTCTTGCAGATTGTTAACAACACAAACGAATGAAACAAACTAAATATGATGAAATCATTCACCTAAAGACCTTAAACTATCTCCCCCTATGCTCTGATACCATATAAGAAATAGGAGAATCTAGGAGATAAAAGACAAGCACAATGAACAATGTCCAATATTGTATTTAGACGACTAAAATTACAATGAGTACAAAGCCTTGCATATATAGGCAAGGAAGAGACAATCCACCTATGATGTGGATTGACAAGTGCCCCATGAAGTGGCACAAATGAGTGGACAAGTGTCCCATAGGTGTCAACCTTAGGATCACTTGGAGTGTGCAAACCAACAACCTATTTGACCAAGTCATCAACCTTGAAGCCAAGTGTTGAGTGACCTTTGAGGTGAGATGGAAAGTCTTCCAACCTCAAAAAGGTAGCACATGAGGTTTACCAAATAACTTGGTAACCTCTAGAGGCTTAAAGGTTGCACATTCAGTTAAACAAGATATTGTCTAACCTCATCAAGATATTGTCTAACCTCATCAACCTAAGTACACTTCAGTATAGTGAATAGATAAGTTATTCACTCTAACACATGAAGCTATTAGAGAAAAAAAAAATTGGGGTTGAAGTATCACCCCACTATATCAATGGGCTGGTAGAGTTGATTATTCCACCTCCAAACAATGATTTCTCAAAAGAGATCAAATTTGTCTCTATCCCTCCTATAATATTTTTTTATGGTCTACTCTATCCATGGCCTCATAAATGTATCCCATTGGATTTTGATCTCCATCCACTAAGCACAAAACCCTCACCATAGGCTTCAAGACCTACAAGTACAAACAAATTACAACTGCAAACTTAAAATGAAATTAAATACTTATAAAAATTGAAAATAACAGATTCAATTTGAAATTTGAATTGAAGTTTGAAGTTACCTTGACAATCTCTATAGCCCTCTTTGCCAAGGCAACATCAAAAATTGTCTTGTATTCCTCTCTTCATCAACCTTTTTTTAATATGTCATGTCTAGCCATGCTTGATTCATAGACGTCTACTTGAACAATACCAAAAAACTAGTAATGCTTTGCAACATTAGGAAGTTAAATGCATACCTTGTGACACCTAGTCATGCAAGCTCTTTCCACTTGATGTAATCTCTCATCGCACTAAAACCCCAAGGATGATTATAAATATAGTGCAATGTTCCTTGCATCTTCTACAACCAATCTCTCTCAATCAATTTTACCTATGTCTTTCAAAAGAAGGTCAAGACAATGTGTCGTGCAAAGGGTCCAAAAGAGTGATGGATTCCTCTCCTAAAGCAATTTCCCAGCACCATGTATGTTGTTGTATTGTCAATGACAACTTGTACCACATTCTCTATGGCCACCCATAAAACAACCTTCTCCAACATTAAGCTCGTAGTGTTTGCATTTGTTATTTTGTTATAGACATCAATTGACTTCAAAAAAACCATCTCACCATTTGAAGCTACCAAGAAATTGACTCATTTGAAAGAATCATGCATCTAAACTTTTGCCACTACCTCTTTTGTTCTTCACAAATTAGCTTTGCATTGACAACATGCTAAAGTAACTTCCAACTTAAATATGTTGAAAATGGTGCCTTGTACTCTTTTCCTACAACTATCAATGTTGTCACCAAAGTCTCCCAATACAAGTTGTTTGCTACATTGAAGGGAAAAACCCAAAAACTCATATGCCTCATTTGCTTCCTAGTCCACCTCCTTGGTCCACTTCCTACCTTGAAATGAAGGTTGTGCTCCAAATATGTTTCTAGGTACAAAAAATCCCTATGACCAGGATCTACTCAAACTAGATTGTTACATCCCACCCTAGTGGCCTTATAAGCACTTTTACTTTCTTGCTTTATGGATGATGAATAATGCAATGTTGAGCTATTAATGCATGATCTATGGAAATCTTATGATTATGTTCTGATATTGCAGTGGAAAATGTGCTATGATCTATTCAGGATGAATAAGATATGTTGATGCCCTAGAATGAAAAAGTTTAATTTTGCAGTAATTGAGTAGATAGAAAAATGTATTGACCATTATCGAGATGACAGACTAATCCTTCTTCGTTTGTTGGAGTTGGATGCAGGATAGCCATTCCGCGATCCTCGAGAGCGGGGAAGTATCATCTAAGTAGAGAGGCAATGTTGTAAGAACCCTAAAGTCGCCATCTGAGTTAGGGTTGGTCATGGGATCTCGAAAACCCTAGGAATGAGTAATTGTGCCCTGTTGATTTAAATCTTTCGAGTGTTTCTAGGAAGAAGTCTCGTCGTCAGTGGTATTAGGGTTTTGTAAGTAGCCCTATCGTGTTTCGACCGTAGAATCTTACCTAACTTTGGTACTTGGATTCGTTGTTGTATTGTCATCACCTACTAGGTGTGAATCACATATGATGATATGTATATTTAAATACATATTTATATATCTAAATTAATATACATATACATAAATATAACGTTAATTATTTATGTAATTATCAAATTATTTATTTATTATTTTACTATTTTTCCTTATGAGAATCTTGGGACGTCATAATATATTTTGGAGGTATTATAAGCATAAAGTTATTGATATAAATAAAAGTAATTAGTTCCTTACCTTATTCCAAGATTAATTAATTGTATATGGGAACTTTGGGAAATTAATTTTTTTTTTAATTTATTATTAAGATCCTCTTGCTGCGATATTTGGTGAACCGTAAATTCTTGTGACAGATAATAATCTTATGAATCTAAATTCTCTTCAAAAAAAAACGATTTATTTCTGGAGAGTGGACGCGATTATCTCTGAGAAGGCCCTAAATTCCCGTGTGTGGAGGCCAAGAATACATGGAGTAGAGTTTTGGGCCGTGGGGTATGAAGTGTGAGAGGATTTTGTGCAAAAGGATAACGAACTGGGAGATAACCACCGGGGAGAGATCATTTTGGAGAATTGAGAGAAAAGAAAGTTGTACGGGGGTGAAGTGAAAAAAACACGGGTGTTCATTGAAAGACAGATTGGGGGAAGATAGAGTGGAGGCTAAGTATAGAGCCTTCTGGGAAGCTTGGTTCTCAATATAAGGTGAAGAGAAGGACGACTTTCATTGTGAGCTGAGCCGAGCTGGAGAGTTTTCTCAGTGCACTTCCAACAATCTACAGCAAGGATATTTTTTGCTCCAAGTTTCTTCATCAGGCACGTAGCTTACTTATGGTTTCTTTCTTTTGAAAAGAAGAGGACATGCCTCGTGCATTGCGTGAAAATGAAGCTTTTGTGAATTCCAGCCTTTGAGATTTTTGTATTCATTGAATTAGAGTTAGGCTGTGTGCTGTTTCTCTTTTCATCTGTGCGTTCTTGATGGGAGAAACCCTAGAGTGTTAATCCAAGAATTCTCTTTTTAATTACTGGATTGTATAGCTTTCAGTGCTATGTCTGGGTTGCACAAAAATAATTATTATCTCTGTTATAGAAAAAGATTGTAGCTTCTTGGAAAGGTTATTTGTGGAACAGTTACATTGTTTTCAAAGATAAAAGAATATCTGCTAAACAATACAGTGTCTAGAATTTCAGTGTACCCTTTGTTTTCAAGTTAAAAGAATACCAGATAAACAATTACATTGTTCTGAAAACTGGTAGAAGCCATGGTGGGCAGATAATAAGAACTTTCTGGATACAAGTTAATATACGTTCTATTGTTAAACAAGAGAGTCACGAATGAACCCTTGTGTTCTGAAATTTATAGAAACTAACTGAAAGTAAAGATTCTTAAACCGATAAAATAAATAGGGAACAATGTGTGGTTCATATTATTACAAAATACGAACTGAATTTAGCTAATTTATGAATTTATGCTGTTCTGCGAAGAGTGACAGAGCACTACATGTC
>VDFB02085811.1:0-19389 GCA_007258455.2 Sequoia sempervirens
CATGCGGAGGACACTTTTTAGCACCAGTCACTTCTCACAAGATTTTGCGAGAAAAATACTATTGGACCACATTCTTTCAAGATGCGCACAACTGGGTATGTAAGGGTGAGTTATGCTAATAGTTTATGGGGAAACCCAAATTGGAAGATTTACCCCTCAAGCCAATGATAATTGAAGAGCCCTTTTAGTAGGGGGGTATTGATTTCATTGGCACAGTAAACCCACCATAAAGTGTAGGGAATGACTATGTTCTCATGGCTACTAACTATTTTGCTAAATGGGTGGAACCCATTTCAGCCAAGCATGCTACTTCATAAGTGGTATGTAATTTTCTCAAGGAGAATATCATTTCAAGGTTTGGTGTTTGAAACAAGATAGTGGTAGATAATGCTACTTCTTTATCATAAAACAAAATAACAAGTTTTTTCTTTGAGTATGGAATCACTCTTTCTGATTCTTCAAACTATTACCCCCAAGGGAGTGGCCAAGCATAATCGAGCAACAAGAATTTGGTTACCATAATCAAGAAATTGGTGGATGAAAATAAAAGATCCTGGCACAAAGTATTGTATGATGCATTGCATGTGGATCATATTGCCCCCAAATGGGCAATTGACATGTCTTCATTTCATCTCTTGTATGGTTTGAATGTAAAAATACCTATCACATTGGAATTTCCTACTTTGAAATTGGCTAAGGCCATTGAAGATGAGGCTTTTGATAGCATTGTTGACAAGCGCATCATGTTTCTTGCTGAGATGGAAGAGAAGTTCATACAAGTGGTGGATCACATTGCAAAACACCAAGGCCAAGTCAAAAGGCTTTTTGATAAAAAGAAAAAATCCCATGATTTCCAAATTGGAGATCAAATTCTATTGTGGGATAAAAGAAGAGAACCAAAAGGAATGCATGAAAATTTTGATTCCTTATGGAGAGGTCCTTTCACCATTCATCAAATTTATGGTGAGAACAAATTTCTTCTATCGTACCAAGATGGGACACCATTTATGTTGCCTCATAGCGGACAACATCTGAATATTTTCATTCAGTGAAGAATTAGATAATTTTATACAATATTTGCATAGTTTTGTGTCTTTTTATTTTATCTTTTTATGTCTTTTGTTGCCTGACTCTATATCCCAATGGATTGATGAAGGAACTTAGAGTCTAGGATTCTTCTCCCTTCAATCATTTCAAAGGATGATCGAAGGAAGCTCCCCAATTGGAGCCAATTGTTATCCTCAAATTTATCACATTCAATTCATAGGATAACCCCTATGAAACTTGTACGTTTAGTATCCCACTCCCTCTAAGCACACAAATTGAGTTGAATCACAATTTCCCATGTGGGTGGCCCGATCCCTCAAAAAATCATTTTGAGTGATCAAGTTTTTTCTTTATTTTAAATTGCAAAGAACTTTGTTTTTAGGTGTTAGTGTTTTTCCTACACATGCAGGGTCACTAAAAATTAGTGCCCTTGCAACAATTTACTAAACTATTTTTGGGATGTAGTCGTGCTAAATTTTAGGATGACAACACTCTAACCTTATCACATTTTGTAATTAATGAGGGTTTTAAATTTAAATCAATTTTTATTTAGTTTTATAAACCATTTTCTCCATTCTTTGTTGCTTCTCTGTTGATCTACATGCCTCCTATCTTCCCATTGCTCCTTTCCATGTTTGTGCTCACTCTCACAAAGGATTGGATCAATATTTCATTTATTTCCATACCTAGGGTTATAGGTATGTCGTGTTTTCCTATTCTCATTTGTTGTTTTTGTAATCTTGTTTAGGTTTTAATGTGTTTTTTTGTTTATTCCTTCATTGTTTTCATTTTCTTTTTAGGTTTTGATCTGTTCTATTTACCCATTTTTGTGCATAGAACCCATGCCACAATTGGTTTGTTGTTAAGGGTTTAAAATTTTAAATCAGTTATAACTATGTGGAAAACCCTTGAACCAATATTTCATTCAGATCTTTTTCCCTAAACGACATCATATCACATTTTTCCTTGATTTGGGTTCCAAACCTATGTGTTAGGTTTTAAAATCAACCTATATAAACCATAATTGATTGCATAAAATGAGCATGTATTGCTTTGTGCAATTGTGGGGAATTTTCACTCAAAAAAACACATTACAATATTTGCTTGTGTAGTTCGGGGTTTAAACCCCGACCAACACATGAACTACCATTCTTCAAAAGTTGTAGGTTGTGGTTTAAACCCTAACATACATCTTCATTATACCTGTAATTTACATAGTATGTGATCATGGTTTTTCCACAAGGACATTACCATCTTTACCACTATTCAGGTTGGGTTTAAACCCTGACCCACACAAACTATATACATAGCCTAGATGTAAGTCAATGTTTAAACCCAGAAATACATCCTTACCTAATGTACTACTATCAAGTGTAGGTCGATATTTAAATCTCAACCTACATCTTTGACCATACACCCCATGTAATATCAATGTTTTTCTTTGCATTTGCAGCTGGGTTTTGT
This sequence comes from Sequoia sempervirens, assembly GCA_007258455.2. Lineage (NCBI taxonomy): Eukaryota > Viridiplantae > Streptophyta > Pinopsida > Cupressales > Cupressaceae > Sequoia > Sequoia sempervirens. Next base: position 2,512 of record VDFB02085811.1, read on the forward strand.
ATACCCTCGTGTAGGGGTAGAATTTTTCTCCATCCTAACATCAATTTTACCTAGTCATATGTAGGGGAAAAAATTTCTTCGCCCTTACACATAAGTTATAAATAGCTCCAAAGGAAGAATTTTTTAGCACCCTTGCATTCCAAGTTCTTAACTCATGCAAAATCATAGATTTTTCCCACCATCGCATGAAATCCTGAATTTTTCTCTAACACTGGAAAAATATGAAATTTCTTTCTACAACTCAATTTCCAATGTCTGATCCTTCGAGAAGCAAGAAAAACATGAAGTATAAGTACTAATGGGTATTCCCAACGACCTCTATGACTTCAAATATTGATGAGATCAAGGATACAAAAATTGGCCATGTTGATATGTTTGAGTTTCTATAAAGGGAAAAAAAGAAACCACTAGATACAGGAAAGAGATTTATCATTGACAACAATATCCTGTTGGTTACCTCATTCCTAGTGTCAACACCTAATCTAGATTTTGTACTTGTAGCATCAACACATTTTTTATAAAGAAACCAGGAGTGTCAGGGATGCAAACAAAAACATGCTCATAATATTGGATGAAGAGTTCTTTCACGATATCTTCCAATGTCCAAGTATTGATATATTCTAACCTCACCATTGAGCAATCATAGGTGTATTATGACAGTAATCCAAACAAGTACAAAAAGACAATCAATACAAGGTGGCTCAATAATCCTAGGCCAAATATCTCAAGATGGCCTAGGAGCATTTCTCAAAGTGATTTCATTGAGGAGGTAAATGACTTGATAAACCTCCTAAGTAGGATTAAGCGATTTCCCACTTCCTCCACTTTTCAAGAATGGATGTATCTTTATATTCATGTCATAAGGAAGAGGCAACATCAAATATTATGGGAAAATTAAATAAATGATGCAATCTATGATTAGTTTTCAAAGGTTTCCACTTCATTAAAGTTATACATGACCTCATACCTAGTCTATGTTGTTTCTTAAATGAGACACTTTTGAGGGTTGACATTAGAGGGTGACAAAAGGGAAATTTTGGTTTATTAGTATTACTCTCAACTAACACTTAAGAAAAGTATCCAAAATTTAAGGAGGGTCAATGATGCCTTCTTTTCTTCATACCTATGTATTTTTAACAAAGAATTTGAGAAGAGAAGAGTATCAGATGAGGCATGATGCAGAGGGTATGGGAATTTGAAGAAAAAACAATGATTCTCAAGAATTTCAAAGATGCACTCACAATCCTCTTCTAGACACCCCTGTGGAAATAATGCCTAAATGGCTCACTTATGACACAAATCCTTCTCCTATGGACCCAAACCATAGGAATTATCTTAAGGGAACAATTAAACTTGTCTTGAATGACTACAAAGCCCCAACCCTCTGTCTTATACAAAACTCACTTTTGCACCTTGATTAGGCTTCTAGCCCAACTAGGCCTCTAGCGATGGTTTTTGAATTTTCACTCAAATTTTACAAAGGACCAATCAATATAATGACTGAATAAGTTGTGGTTTATGATCCCATACAACATGTCCAAACCTTGATGGCACTTGTTTTAGACCACTCTTCCCAAAACCTGCTGTCTCCACAAAATCAAGGCCTAATTAGCCCTCTTTTTCAAAGCAACCCTATTACAAACTCAACTCCAGATCATGAAACTTTCAAAAATATCTTGAAATGTTCCCAAACCAAGGATTTTAAAGTTTATAGGATCCTATAACACCTTTAAGACTCTCAAACACAAAACCCTCAATAAATGGCTCCAAAATTAGGGCTTCTTGAAAACTAGCCTTCCAATCACTTCCAGAACCAGTTCATTGACTCTACACCATTAGGAAAAAATATTGAATCAATATCAACTCAAAAATATACCCCTCATTCAGGTAGATCTCCTGCTGCTATACCTTAGCCTCCATTTTCATGCACTTTGCACTGTCAAATCATGGTGTACACCCTAAAATCTTCCTTACCTGCACGTTAGTTTGTTAATCCAGTATAATACATGTTAGAAGGTATCCATATCATAGGTTACAGAAAAATTTCTCCATGAGATGGATCAAACATCCATAAAAACCTTCAAAACTAGTGAAAAATCTATGTTTTCTTGAGGACAGTAAGAAGTTTTGTACAAAAACCTTTTTTTTATTGCTTTCAGGACCTATATGGGTTTAAAAACATGTAAATTAAAGTTCCTACACAATCCAATCAATCATATCTTCAATAGAAATCAATAATTCATCAAAAAGACATAAGAAAATGCAAAAAAATAGAAGTTCTATTAATTTTTCTAAGAACAGTCCGTACAGTCACTTCCAAAAATAATCAACCTCTGTACAAATGATTCCTTTAGGGTTATAGACCCATTCCCAAACTGATCAAAGCATTTTGGATTGATTTTATTACATAATAGTTGTTAAAACCCCTAAAACTTACTTTCCCGCCCAAAGTTGGAGTTTGAAAATTTGAATTCTCCAACTTGAAATTTATTAACTCCTTTGAACTAAGCCTTCTAAAAATTATTACATTTCATTATTCAAACTTATTTGACTCAATTAAAATAGTGTACTCCTATCTAACCTCCTAGAACATTATTGTTCCCTTTACAAAGCATTTTGGTCCTAGGGTCCTTATCAAGACCCTCAGTACTTTGACCTCTTTAATGTTTCTATCCATTTCAAAAGCCATTATAGGCTTCAAGATATTATAGTTGATGCTTTGGAATGCTTGATAGGTCTTCCTGACCCCTACAACCTCTTGTCTCTTGAAGTGTTCCTTAAAGAGCTTGGGTGCTCCTGCACCAAGGCATGGGAGCTAGTTAATAATTTTGGTTGTATGTTCCTACAGTTCCCCACCTTCACATATATCAAAGTGGTATGTTTTGATGGATACCCATATATGATTCCTAGGTATCCAAGTGACAAGATTTTACTCATGCAACTATGTACGCAAATCATGGTTGTTCACAGTAGGCAAGTTGAATCACATAACCTTGGATTCAAATTTCCTTTGATAATCAATTGGTACTCCATCACTACATCTACTAGAGCCAAGGCTATGGAAATAGAGATGCAGTGGGTTACACTGAAGAAATACAAAAGGAGGCCTGAATTGATTATAGAGGGATGATAGGCTCAAAAAAAGCTACACTCATATATATAGGGTTGAGGATATATGGGAAGATTGCAGGACAAGTGAAGATATAAGGAATCTTGACCATTGTCAGCTTTCCTTAGATTAGACTGTAAACTTGAATCTAGCTGAAAAACCCTAAAGATATGGAAGATGATGAGAACATTCTTGATCTTTTAATACTAGATTTGAAGAAAAGAAAATTTAAGGGCTTACTGGGAAAAAGATAGAGATGAGAGAAAAGAATAAGGATGATGTGCCAAGTACTAGTAAAATTACCACATTCAAATTCATAGTGAAAGGGGATAAGAGAAAGGATACAGAAGGGCCATGTACTTTGATAGAAGAAGCATCAACTCAAGTGAAGAACAAGGAGAGGAGAGTCTAGTTGAAGAAGCACAAGAATCTCTAGATGAGTCCACTCCAAAAGACTCTCCTATTTCTTATTATCCTATCATTACTACATTTCCCAATCCCACTCCCCCTTTTGTTTTAAATACACAATATTTTCCTTCTATTTCTACCATTTTAGTTGCCCCTTCTATTTCTCTTCAATCCATTCATTCATCCCCAACTTCTAGGTCAATTTTTGAAAGCCCGCAGGACAATATTGAATTTTTTTTTGCACCCTTGACTTATTTGCCAAATTTTTATTTTCATTTTTTTGATGTGTCTACTCAATTTGAGTTTCAAAAATTCATGGCTGAGTCCTCACAAAATGTATCTTATGTGGAAATTTTTGTTGTAATTTTGACCAACACTCCACCTCTTGTAGCCACCACCATTGTCAGTGTAGACATCTAAATTTGACCACTTCCATATGGTCAAAGACGTGTCCTTAACCATCCCTTTCCTCATCTACTTCATCCTCCTTTCTAGTATTAATTAAATCATTCATTTAGTTAATATTTCATGTCCTACATAAGGTTTCCAAAGTATTTAATTTAATAAATACTTTTCCCCTCTTTCCTCTCTAAATTAAATAAATATATCACTTTATTTATTTTAGTCATGCTACCTCTTGGAATTTAAATTTATTTTTAATTCCTCACTTTCTCTTTCATTATCACATCCTCCAACTTTTGCAAGTTGGTCTCTAATCCCTCTTAACCATCTAACCCTATTCTAATCATAATTAATTTATGGTTAAGATGTGCACACCCCTAATCATCATTAGGGCCGCATCCTCCGTAATTTCCCACTTGCCTCTAATCTGTCATTAATTTGTCTAGTCAAGTACTTGCACAACCTTAATCACTTAATTAGGTCAACCTAATCCCCATCTCATTTATGGAATGTGTCCTAATTCAACCTTATTAAAGGCTTTCCTCTTTTGGAGAAGGAACTCCATTCCCCATGTGAATTTTTAATTCACATTTAATCCCCCAATGCATTTAAAGAATTTTAAATTCTTTCTCTCATTACCATGTGGATATTTGAGGAATTTTTAATTCCTCACAAGTCCTCTCACCCACATGGGGACAAGGATCCCCTTTATGAGGAGATCTTGTCCAAATCCCATGGTACCATGTAGTACCTCCATGTCATGTACTCTCCTTCCAACTCATTTACACATCATCTTTCTCAAGCCACTTCACATGCCACATGTCAAGATGTGAGGGCTTGTGACTTCTCAACTCACCATAGCCCTACATCTTGTCCATGTTGGTTTAATCTTAAACATCCATTTCCCTAGAGAATTCAAAATTCTCTATAAATACCCCCTCTTTTCTCTTATTTTTGGGAGAGATCATTGTGCTAGCCAAACTCTTGCAAATTTTTCTCTTAAGCCATACTTATCCAAATACTTGCATTTGCATCCACTTTCACCCATTTTCCATCCATCTCCCAATCCAAACTTCCATATTTTTCCATCAAAGGAGCATACAACATCAAAGATCGAAGGGCCAACCAAAGGACAACTCAACAAGGTAAAATGTTCCATTTTGTTTTGTTAAGTTAATCATTTTCCCAATCTTGAGGTGTAGGGTGTTTATATTTGTTGTTTGCACTCTTTTGTTTGTTGCTCATTTTCTAAAACATATTTTCACTCGTTCACATTTCTGGCATGCCTGGCGAGACCCACAAATGCATCTATAGCTTTCACGTTTGTTGTTTTTTCACTTTTTGTAGGTGCAGGTTGCAGAGGGGCGAACCCGACCTGCAGAGGGGTGGACCTGACCATCTAAGGGAAAACCAAACATCGAGGGGCGAACCTGACCTGATAGGAAGCCAAACCTGACCTCCAAGGGTGGACCTGACCTTGCCTAGGGGCGGACCTTCCCTCCACAGACTCCAGAAGCTGATTTTTGTAGATTTTTCACAGAGGGGCAGACCTGACCTCCAGACAGGCAGACCTGACCTGACAGACAGGTGGACCTGCCCTCCAAACAGGCAGACCAAACCTAGACAACTTTTTGTAGAAGGTGAAATTTTAGTTTTTCACACTCTTTTTGGTTGTTTTAAGTGTTTCTAACCCCCTAACGCATCTTGTTTGAGTCTGTGAAAGCATCTACTTTGGCAAGGAACAAGGAAAATATTCACTAACAATTTTTCTTGCAGGGTTAGTTATTTATCAACCGCTACTTGTTGTTTTGCATAAATTAGGCACATAGTTTAACTAGGGGTGTCAATTAATCTTGTTTTTTGTTCTTGTTAGTAAGCTATTTGATGTATCCAATCCCCTTGTGCCATTTGGCGATCCTGGGTGACGATAAATTGTAGCTTACCAAGTTTTTTTGAGTCACCTTCTTTTTCCTTTTCTTACTGGGAACTGCTTGGGGATTTCATCACCTCAAGGGATGATTCCAACCATGCATACCAACAGGGTATATAAAGGATGGAGAGCAAAAATATACCTCAATCCAACCACGTTGTAATTGGTGAAGCATCAAGATGATGTGAAAAGTTGGTTTGAGCCTCTAGTATCTCGCTAAGGTTCCTGACTCACGCTTGTAACAGGCTGGTGTTCACGGTTTGGGCCTCACATACCGGGTGTATATCGAGGACTCCTTAGCAACCATGTTCATCCTAGAATAGAAGACTTTGTCAGCCATACCCTTTTCTACTAATCTTAGGATTGTGCTATTTGAATTGTCTGCTTTATGCAAAACTAGTAATTTTTTGTTCAGCCATATCCTTTTGATTGATGTTTGTTGTGTTTTGGATCTTTTGCCTTAGTCATCTTTTCAAAAGTCAAGTTTAAACCTGTCTAGGGGTAGACCTGACCTCCAGGGGCGGACCTGGCCCATCCAGGGGTGGACTTGACCTTTGAACCAACCCTTTTAAGCCTGTTTTAACCAATTTTGACCAAGTTTTGTCTGACAGGTGGACTTTCCCTCTCGATAGGTGGACCTGACCTCTAGACAGGAAGAATTGACCTCCAGGGGTGGACCTAACCCATCTAGGGGCTGACTTGACCTTTGAACCAGCCTTTTTCAGCCTGTTTTAGCCAAATTTGACTAACTTTTGTTTGACAGGTGAACCTACCCTCCATAGGCAGACCTGACCCATCCCAGTGGCAGATCTGACCCTTCACCAGTTAGTTTTATCATCCATTTCAGCATTCGAGACACCTGTTTCATGCACTCATTTCACCATTCCAATCATTTGTCTCCCTATTCTGAACATTTGTACACTCGTTTTGAGAGTCCACTTTCCATCCTAAACATTCATCCCCTTAGTTTGAGCATCCATTCACCCATTCAAAGTCCTTATTTACCCATTTCAAACCCATGTTCACTCAGTCATTCTCCCCATTTTGAACCATCGATATTTCATTAAACTTCATTAAAATAGTTATCCAGATTGACCTAGGTGTTCGTCTCTAATCATCATCTATCACAACCAACATAGGATTGTCATCTGTCCTATGTCGGTCATCCTCATCGGCCCAATCAATCCACTTCTATCTCAAGTTGGATTTGGTGTAGTTATCATACATCCACCTTTATTCGATTAATCAACACCTAGCGTTACCAAGGATCACTCTTGAACTCAATTTTGGGTTTCGGTCATTATAATTCATCCTAATCGATCATCAATCCAAAACAAATCCTCATATCATCGAATCTAGGTTGACCAATTGTCTACCAATTAACCCAATTTGATCTCATCAAACAAATCCACTTCGATCGAATCAATCATCCAGATCAATCCTATTGAGCCACATTCTTGTCGGCTAATCCATCATCGAATCAAATCAATCCTTTCATCACCAAGGTCATCCTAGCATCCTAGTCCATCCTATCATCTTGCATGCCTATTCAAACTAAGTCACAGACAAGGAAAATGTCCAAGCAACAAGGCCAAAATTCCCAACCAAACATCCCTCAAGATCCCAACAATGTAGCTAATGTCTCACAAGATCCCAATAATGATACGAATATCCCTCAAGATCCACACAATTGTACATCATCACAATTCAATATTGATGGTCAAAATGAATCACCACTCGGGGATGAGAACATGGTCAACCAACCTGAACTTACATTTGAGGAACACTTTAGTAACCCTATCAATGTGCAAATGACAGTTCGCCTTCTCAGAAAACATGGGGAAAAAATCTTGGCCCACCTAATTGGAAAAGGCGTCAAGCCTCCATCAAGTGTCAACCTATCCAAGTATGACAACTCCACATCTAACATAGCCCAAGGCTCACAAAACACAATAGGTAGTTCGTACGTCCCCAATGTTCCTCCAGTGGAAGGTTGGCATCAACCTGAATTTGGAAATGTCATTCTGTATCATGTTAACAATCCCCACACCCCACAATTTTAGTCATGGGGGCTCCTCAAGCAACTAATCCCAACGATCCTTTTGCCTACGGCATGCCACAAAAGGTTCTGCAACCACTGCTATTAATGCTAATAGCACCACCCCTTTCAAATCAACCTCCCATCAATGTTGGGGGTACCCCTTTTACTGCATTGCCTCCACCTCCTGGGGCCACAAACCTACCATCACCTTCATACACATCTCAATAGCTTCCCCAATCTAACATACCACCTCCATTACTACCAAAAGGTACATCCCAACCGAATGTTCCTTTTGGTACCCAAAAACCTCTGTTGCAGAACACCTCTACATTATCTCAACCACCTCATCAACAACAACCTCTGCATAACCCATTGATCTCTTCACAACAACCACCACACCAATTGCAAGGCAATCTATCTCAACCTCCCACCCAGACCATATCCCCATTCCTTGCATCCATTCTATGTCCGCAAGTCCAATCACAACACAACATCCTATCTCAACCCATGCAACACTTGACATCACATCAGCAACCTCCCCAACATTATTATTATCATAACCAACAACCACCTTATGTGGCCTCCCAATAGTCATGCAGCAGTACCTCCAGTAAAAACAAGCCAATCCACAACATCACATCCAAGCTCCCTAGCATCCTACTGTGCATTTTTATCAAACAAATACGTACTATACCTTGCAACAACAACCTCAGTACCAACAAAATCCCTCAGCATACCAGCAAGGGATATCATCATCTTACTATCAAAATCCATACCTCAACCTTCAGACACTGTCTCAACAAGATCCTTCCTCATCCTATCATCCATATCCATCTAACCCATCCTTGGCTCTCAAGCCACTAGTCAACTCATATATGTTAGAAATCAAAGCTGCTCTGAAAGATCTTCAAGCTAGGAGTGGAAAAAAAATCATTCAAATTTGAAGACATATGTCCCTATCCATTCGATCCCTCCATCTCATTGATCCCCTTCCCTAAACACTTCGAAATACCAAAATTCGATAGATATAAGGGGAACAAAAATCCTAAGGCCCACTTGCAAGAATTTTACTCCCAGTGTTAGGAAGTTATCCATAATGACAACTATCTCTTGTGTCTATTTCCACAGAGCCTGACAAGCAATGCCCTAGAATGGTTCATGGGTCTAGAACGAGGGTCCATAAAATCCTTTGCAGATCTTTAAGAAAAAAATTGTTTCTTACTTCTCCTTCAATTTGGAGGACATTGATACCTTGGATCTCCTCAAAGAGAAACAATGGGAAGGTGAAACCTTTGATAGCTACCTTTAGAGGTGGTGTGCACTAGCGAGCCAAATGCAAACCCCTCTCAAAGAGAAAGACATGGTCACCCTCTTCGTGGAGAACTCTCATCCCGACATGGCTCATAATTTTAGGTTACACTGTGTCACCACTTTCACTGAGATATTGGAAAAAGGACCCATCCTTGAACGCGCCCTTATTGCCAAAGGGAAAATCAAGATACACAACCATGACAGAGAAAGGCCATCCAGTGATAAGTCTCACTTTTGGAACAAGAAAAAAAATGTAGTAAATGATGGTGTCATTGACACTAAACATGTTCAGGTGGCCAATACATCCAAGAGACAACAACCATATGTACCTAATGCCATATCCATGCCATAAGGTTCATCTCTTCCTCCTCAATAGTCAAACCAGAATAGTCAAGGGAATGACAAATGCCAGTATTCTCAATTAGGAAAACCCTTGAGTGTCATCTTCAATAAGTTGTTATAGGTCAACTATCCGATCATGTACCCTATTACCAAACCACTTGATGAATACAAGCCTAAACCTGCCTAGTTTCAAGAGAATAAATATTGTGAATTCCATAAAATTAAAGGACACACTCTGAATAAGTTTCAAGGTCTTAAAAACTATGTCCAAGATCTTATCGATTGAGGAGCTATCAAAGTCAACCCTAGTCAAGCTTCGTCATCTAATGCTCAATTGTAGATATACCAAAATTACTTCCCTAACCATAATCAAGGTGCAAGCACCTCCAACAACAATCCCCAAGACAACAACACAAATAATATAAGCTATAAAAATGTACCCCTCAATTATGATGGCATTGTCCATTACATTGAGCAGGTAGAACCCCGTGTGTCTATGATACATGTTAAAGCCAAAGATCCCCAATGTGTTGTCACTACACGACGATCCCACATTACTGTCCTGACAGCCTCCACATCTGCTCAATCAAATCCTATAAATTCGAAGTACAACATTCTTGATCATTTAGGAAAGACCCCTGCTCAGATCTCAATCTTGGATCTACTTAATTCTTCTCCCATACATCAAGAAATTCTCAATAGAGCCTTACAGGAAACTCATATACCTAATGACATCGATCCCACATGATTCCAAGCTTTATTGGAACACTTGGCTTTATCTTACTAGCTACACTTCATCCAGAACAATATGCCAAATATTGATGCCAATCACAACTGTCCCTTGTAAATTGAATTCTTGGTTTCCCGTCATAAAATAAAAAGGGTCCTGGTATGTAATGGCTCTGCCCTCAATCTATGCACTCTAAAATTCATAAAATAGGTGGGGTGTACTCAAGCAGATTTGAGTAATCAAATCATCACGATCAAGGCTTATGATAATGCAAAAAGAAATTCTGAAGGGATTATCAGTCTTCCTATTCAGGTTGGACCTATAGTTCAGTATACTACTTGTCATGTCCTTGATATGGACTTACCATAAAATATCCTCCTCAGTTTCCCATGGCTCCATGCCATGCAAGCCATCTCCTCCACATACCATCAGTGCCTAAAGTACTCGGTTAATGGACAAGAGATCACCATTTATGCTGACCCACAACCATTTGAATATTGTCGTGCTCTAAAAGCATCATTTCCACATTTACATTATTGTCCTGGGGTTGAAATGGGGGCATCTCAGTCATCATCCTCCACTCCACCATCCACCACGACAGCCAGTCCATCTCCCACCACCAATCCTGCAATCACCAAAGTCCAAATCATTGACAAGGGTTGTGGTGAATATGAAATGCATATAGCCCTAAATGTGGCAACCATGCCATAGTCACCACACATGTACAACCAACCTTGGCAGGCTATTCCAAAAGAAGACAAGATCATCACCTTCAGTGTTAAAAACATCCCCACCACCACTTTCTGGTCTCTTAGTATAAAGACAGATGCACCAGAAGAATATATCAGTTAATGGGTATACCATGAAGAACCCCAACCGGATCCACCTCTAAAGGAATATTTTTAGGAAGTATACCCTTGGTCAGCTAAGTTCACAGAAAAGTATAACTACCAAGGCGAAGGCCTAGGTAAGGAAAAGCAGGGACAATTGCAACCTATTGATGTATCAAAGCTGCCAAGGAATATAGGCCTTGGATATGACAAAAAGCAGAAAGGCCCTACAACATCATCTAATACTTAGAATAGTGTTACTATGGACAATGGTCCCTTGGAAGACATACCTGAGGAGGAATCTATCATACATGCATATGATGATGTTGATCACACGGATTTGTCATCCATGTTTGATTTCTTATCCATCTTTACCATTAGCCTATCCCTTCGCCATCCCAAACTTGTTGATTGGGACCTATGTGACAGCGCACCTATCAATGTCTCCTTGGATACATATGTCAACCTCATGGGATTGGGGGAGGAGGAATGCTCCAGTCGCAAAAATAAAAACAAGAAAAATAAGAAATAATCATCTAGTAAAAACCTCCTCGAGGCACTTCTTGACTTGGAAAAAGTAAAAATAAATGACACATCTGATAGTGAAAACCTTGAAGAGGCGCTGGAGGATGGAGACATTCATCTTCCCCTTTTGGGAACTCAATTATGCACATGGTCATCCATCCTAATTGAAGAAACTCAAGAAGTTAATCTGGGTACTGCAGAAAACCCTAAGATCACCTATATGGCCAACTCTTTATCAGAGCAAGAATATTTAGTAGTTCATCATCTAGATGTTCACCCAAATGCCAAGCCTGTCAAATAGAAGCTCTAAAAAATGCATCCACAGGTAGCATTATTAGTCAAGAAGGAATTGGAGAAACTACTGGATGCCAGTTTTATTAGACCCATTGACTACTCTGATTGGATCTCCAACATAGTACCTATTTCCAAACCAAATGGAGACATTTGAATTTGCACAGACTTCCAGGACCTTAATAAATTTTGTCCAAAAGACGACTTCCCGCTACCCAATATTGACATGCTAGTCAACCTAACTACAAGACATGAGATGTTATCCCTTATGGATGGTTTCTCTGGTTAAAATTAGATCCGAATTGCACTTGAAGACCAACACAAGACTGCTTTTATGACACCTTGGGGTACTTTTTGTTACAATGTTATGCCCTTTGGTCTCAAGAATGTGGGGGCGACATATTAGAGGGAAATAATTGTCATCTTCCATGACCTCATCCATGTTATCATGGGGGATTATGTTGATGACTTGCTAGGAAAATAAAAAACCTGAGCAAAGCATCCTGCCATCCTGAAAAATATCTTTGAGTGGTTAGAACATTACAATCTACGACTAAATCCAAAAAAGTGTCTTTGGTGTTACATCAATAAAATTGTTTGGTTTTATAGTCTCTCGAAGGGGTATTAAGGTTGATCCCACCAAGGTGAAAGCTATTCTGGAAATTCCACCCCTGCGCAATCTGAAACAATTAAGAAGTCTCCAAGGAAAGATGCAATCCATCCATCGGTTCATAGCCTAGCTTGCAGATAAGTGTCAGTCATTCACCCATCTTCGGAAAAAAGACTCCACCTTCTGATGGAACCAACAGTGTCAGACAAGTTTTGATAAGATTAAGGAATACTACTCATCCATCGATCTTGATGCCACCTATTCTAGGGAAACCCCTCCTACTTTACATCTTTGCCACTTCAGTCACACTAGGGGCATTGTTGGCACAACATGATGAATCGTCAAAAGAAAGACCAATCTACTACATCAGTCAAACACTGGTCGGCTATGAATTAAACTACTCTCCCATGGAAAAATTCTACCTTGCAATAGTCTTCAACACATAGAAACTCCAACATTACATGCTCAACCATCCAATCAAACAAATAGAAAAAATTGATCCACTAAAGTATTTGATATCCAAAACCACTCTAACTAGTCACATGGCTAAGTGGGTCATGCTCCTAAGTGAATTTGACATAGAGTACGTGGATCACAAAGCCATAAAGGGACAAGTCATAGTTGATCAGTTGGTCGAGGCACCATTAGTGGATGCTTACCCTTTAGTCATTGAATTTCCAGATGAAGAAGTCTTCACAATTACAGAAGCACCTGTCTGGATATTGTATTTTGACAGCTCATATACTCATAATGGGTCAGGTATGGGAATTCTATTAGTTACCCCTCAAGGTGATTACATTACAAAATCATTCAATGTAGCATTCATGTGTACCAACAACATAGCTGAGTACGAAGCCCTCCTCATGGGCCTTCAAGTTGCAAAGCAATGGAACATAACTCACTTGACGGTTTTTGGTGATTCATTGTTGGTCATTAAGTAGGTTAATGATGAATTCCTAACAAAAGATGATAAGCTATTACCCTATAAGCGCATGGTGGATGATTTCAAGAAATATTTCACCTTCATACGGTGACCAAATTCTACGACGCGAGAACAAAGTAGCTAATCGTGGCTATTGGATCGTACCTGACATGCCACAAAGATCCGAGAACCGTCGCGAGGTTCAGCAGTGGAACAAATTTAATCAGCATACAACTATCCTGAGGTGACGCCAATGTGTGACATTTGTTGGAACCACTTATGGTATAGGAACATATATGCATGCATGATAATATTCACGAGATCTTACGTCAATGAAAATCGCCATTCCTTTGCTCTTCATTTTATCTGCCGATATCACGGCTTTATCATAGGGTATGATGGAATCGCCAAGATGTTTGAATGAAATTCCATATACCGCGCAATGGAGTGCAATGGTGTTGGGAGAGCTCACATTCAAATGGTATTGCATAGGCCAAAAGGATTCTTCAAGTTGGATATTATTGGCCTACATTGAAACATGATGCTTGTCAATTCATGAAGAAATGTCTTCCTTGCCAGCAACATTTCAAATTTGATTCATGCTCCATTTTCAAGACCTTCTTCCTTGCCGTGGCCCTTCTCTCAATGGGGTTTCAACTTGATTGGAAAGATTTACCCACCATCTTTCGATGGCCATACATTCATAATTACTGCCACTGAGTACTTCACCAAATGGGTGAAAGCAATGCCACTCTCAAAGATCATGGGTACTCAAATTTTAAAATTCATCCTTTACCATATTCGCTGTAGATATGGTATTCCATCCACCATCCTCTCTAATAATGGAAGACCTTTTAAAACTAGGCTGAAGGACCTCATGACTTTATACCATATCAACATCATTAGTCAGTATACCTCCAAGATAATTTGTTAGGTAGAAGCAACCAACAAGACCCCCTTATATACATCCTCCAAAAGGTTATCCAATAACAGTTGCCAAGTTAGCCTCCATAGTCATCACCCTCAGGCATCACGATCCTTATGTACCCTCTTCAGGAGTGCCTGTATTTGTGTATGGAATTGATCCATCTCTTGCCAATGACTTTGGCGACCATCGCGAGAATTTGCTGAAAGAACCTTCTTCGGTGAGGAGGATCACTCATGTTACTTACATAGCTAGAGTGCTGATGAAAGAAGAATCAAATCCTATGATCATCTACAAGCATACCAAAGCCGCCTCAAGCGTAACTACAATAAGAAGGTTCTTCCTCGACAATTCCAGGTTGGTGATCTTTTCCTTAAAGAGAACCAACATACCCAACAAGACTGTTATAAAAAAGGAAAATTTGAGGAAAACTGGTTGGGTCCTTAATATCATAACCACTAAATATGGATATGGGGCATACAGAATTGCTACCCTTGAAGGAGAACCCCTCGAAGAACCTATCAATATCATGGATCTAAAGAGGTTTTACACCTAAGTCCGCTTGGTAACCCCACCTATCAAAAAATCAAAAAAAAGCCAAAAAAAATAGTAAAGATAAATAAATTCATCCTATGGTGAAAACCACCTTTTGGTGGTGCCTTGCATAAGTATGAGTGGTGAAAACCTGGTAATAGGCATCATCCATAGAGGGCTTAATCATTATCTACCTAGTGTCCTAGTTATTTTAGGCTTTCATCTGCCCTATCATCCTCACCCATCCCATCCTCGATCGCTTGGTATAT
Source organism: Sequoia sempervirens (assembly GCA_007258455.2). NCBI lineage: Eukaryota > Viridiplantae > Streptophyta > Pinopsida > Cupressales > Cupressaceae > Sequoia > Sequoia sempervirens. The sequence continues at coordinate 17,691 of VDFB02085811.1, forward strand.
CTCTTGATTAAGCATTGAACGATCCATCTTGGCTATCCCTCATCCTAAGATATTTAGTATCTCACTCTGAGCTTGTTTTGTTCATCTGATCATCGGTTAGTTTGTGTCTTCATATGGCCCACCCATCGTGTTGGTCTCCATCTGGATCTCATCCTGTCACATCCTTAATCAAACTACGTCACCCCTGCTCTGTCACGTAGGAAAGGCTTATCATTTGATCTACCCCCAGGGTATTCTAACCATCCCATGTTGGTCATCCATCATCTACCTTCATCATCCTCTTTCTACTTTATCCATGGTCTTTTCTTGAACTACGAGGGCTCTGCGCTTTCACGTAGGCAAGGTTAATATTTGATCAGCCCCCGAGCCCCTAGGTCTGTAGGGTGTGTCAGTCTGTGTCCTTGTCTGGCTCATTCTTCACAAATAAAATCCCCTAGTGTCAGGAGATCTGGTTAATGAAAAAACATCTTGCATCAACTGGGTCATTCTATTTTAGCATCTATCATCGGTCTCAACGGGATGCATCCTTCCTAGTAGACCACGTCAATCCCATCCATCCCCTTGATCCTATGGCAAAGGATGTTTGAAATTTATTGCAATATTTTAATTATTTTGGATGTTGTTTATCATTTGAGCTCCCTATCATCACTTGTCATGGTCGCCTTGATCCATCATATCATGGTGTGTTTGTATCTTGATCTTTTCTTTGTTGTTGTCTTGTTGGTTGTCCCATGTAGTACCCACCAAGATCTCTGATGTCTGATGTTACACTGGGGCATCCTTGTGTGTTTTTGGTTATCCCAATACCTGGCTTGAAAAGGGTCATCACGAACTTGGGGTGTCGAGATAGCCTTTTTTTTTGATGTGTTTATTTCATGCATTGGATGCCAACTTGCCTTGGTCTTACATATCAAGGTATTCAGTATCTTATGTTATAGCAAAAAAATCAATGCTCTGAAGATGGAAAATTGTGTTCTTGACTGCACTGCATTTCATTTCATTACATGCGCCCTTCATTCAGCCTGGTTCATAACCCATGACTTGTGATTTAGGTTGTGTAAAAAACTTTGACTCTTTTCCCTCTTGGTTTTCCTCTCAGGGTACTAATGGTTTTTTGATAGGTGGCGTATCACACCCATAGTGCACCTATTGCCTATCTGCATTCCCATACAAGCCCTTACTGACACTTAGGTTTGCATTATAGGAATTCATGTTTCATTCATATTTCATGTTACATTATAGATACCACATTTTTCATAGTTCATAGAATGACTAGATTAAGCACCATAGTTTCATCTAACCCATACATGTCCATATTAACATTCACATAATAAATGCATTACCACCTGCAAAAACATATTGTTGGATACATCCTAATTACATTTCATACCAAATATTCATATCATCCTGCATTATTAACATTAATACATGCATAATCATCCATCTACATAAGCATGGAATATCATATACATATGCATACATAAACCAAATCATCCATCCACATAAGCATGAAATATCATATACATGTGCATAAAGAAACCAAGTCATCCATCCACATAAGCATGAAATATCATATACATATGCATACATAAACCAAATCCTCCATCCACATAAGCATGAAATATCCCATATATGTGCATACATAACCTGAATCATCCATCACAAAAAAATACACTAATACATTTGATTGCAAAATACG
>VDFB02085812.1:0-37797 GCA_007258455.2 Sequoia sempervirens
AACATAAGCATTGGTAATAGCATGATTAAGTGGTACACAAACCCTAGGCCTCCATAAAACATAAACAATAACTATAGCGACAAGGAGAGGTTCCAATACCGAAAGATTGAGACAATGTAGGTAATAACAAAATCTTGCAATCTAAAGATTGTAGCCAATAACAAGCACACTATGTAGCTTACCTGACATTTGTAAATGCAATCTACGCAGAAGAAGAATGACACCACTTGAGATGTGATGCAGTCAAAAACAAAGCAAGGCTGACAAGATAATAAAGCTCAAACCTTGCATAGTAAAGTGGAGATTTTAACAGCGAGTTTCCTTACCCCCTTGCTGACCTTAAGGGTTTTTCAAATTCTTTTGGTAGTGTTAGACAATGAAAATGCAATCAAAGAATGACTATCCAAATGAAGTAATAGTGGTAATCATAGGTTCAATGTTTCTTCTTAGCCATTAATATCAGATAATGGAGGTAGTGGATTGCATGTTTGAGCAAAGGTTTTGAGACTCACCAAAGATGGGAAAATAGTGAATAATACCTTGTGGACTATGAAGTAGTGTCAATAAGGTTGAAGGATCTTAAGAACTACAATACCATGAAACAATGAGTCCCCTGTAGTAAGTAGGAAGTCTATAGGGCATGGTTGGATTTTATAGAAGGATGCTCATCAAATCAATCTTCAAGTGATAGTGAGTGAGCTATTTGAGATTGCAGCTGAGGGTGTAATACCCGGGCCTTAAATGTGCAAGAAAATCGAATCAGACACAACAAACAATTCACAATGTTATCTTCCATAATGCCTTGAGTTTGAAGACAAAAAATTTCATTGTATCTTCATGATAAAAGTGGTGATTAATGGTCAATCACCGAAACCATGATTTTAAAACATGCTATCAGGCTTATGGAGGCAACATTTTCGCCATAAGGCGCTGAGTGGTGGTTTGGAACAATGGCGTGTATGAAGGACTTGCTTTACGCGCATTTGGCGTGCGCCTAGCTACATGTTGTTCTTAGAAGAGATCGAAGGTGGATTATGGAACTAAGGGTTACTTTCCATGAAAAGGATTGAAGCAAAGATCGAGATCTATTTAAAAGCCATGGTCATGAAGATATTAAAGATGCTACATGCAAAACCCTAGTAGCTGGAGTAATGAATACAATGCCAAAGAGGATAGTGTGTTGGGGAAGATTTAGGAGATCTCCACATTATCTAATTATAGGGAAATACATCATTTATTTATTTTTTTAATTAAAAGAAATCATTCTAAACCCTATGTAGGATACATTGATACTTCAAAAGCCTCTGAAGGAATTTCAGATTATGCAAATATATGTCAAGTAACATTCATAAGGTTTAGAAAATCTTGATCACTCTCTAAAATAGCCCATTAAACATGGGTTGTGCTTGAATGCACTACATAATTGATATAACACAACCACTTTGCATATCAACCAGAGTTATAGGCTCTTTATTGCAGCAAGAGGTAATCAATCTTCGATCATGCTATAATTACATCCTAACCTATTAAACTTGAGACAACTTGAATGCACCTAATGATGATTGACACCTACATTATACAACCTAAATTAACTACATTATATGAGTGCTTCCATTTCTATCACAACATAGCCACATTAAACTTGGGTCACACATGAATGCATCTCAGATTTGTTATAGCACAATCGCGGACAAATGACCAATACGCTATGGATCACATAATTACATTCACAAGAATCTGTTCCTCCGTTGTGATCTTATGGTGATTCCACACAACAAAATCTGGACATGAAATTTTCAAAACCTCTACAAATGAAATCCGATGAGATATTGCTTTAAAATATGATTTTCAAACCTGGAACTACAAATCTAACTTCACAACTGAATTCTGCAAAAAGACAATGACTACCCTCAACCTAGTGATATCTTCTTGAATTTTTTCTGATTTTTCCCAAGAAAATCGTCCGTAGTTCTCCACAAACTGTCTCAAGTAGAGCAAAACACTGTCGCAATACATCAGGCGCGAACTCAATTTTCTTTATGTCGGCCACAATTTGATTTTTTTAATTTTTCATGTTTGTTGAACATTCGACGAAAATAATAGCCGACATTTCGATGAACACCAGGTTCGTCGATATTTCGACGGACGTCGGGGATAAACTTTCGAAACAATTGGAAATTACACATCAAATTTTACAAGCACCCGACGAACATCGAATTTTACATATTTTGTCGGACAGTTTCATCGTATTTTGCAGTCAAATGCATTAGTGTGCTGAGACCCTTGAGTTACTCTGAGTGTTTACTGTCAGTCAGACATCTCCCAATCGCTAGGACCACATATCGACACACTTGAGTTACCCCGACTGCTCCAGGAGAAAACATATCGGTGAGACAACCCTCCATCGCTAAGACTTCATATCGAAGCAAACGGGTTACACCGATGACTCCAGTCACTATAGGTCTCCTTGACATCCTCTAGACCAAACCGTCGGCCAGAGGTCTCCACTCGGCAGAAGGTTACAATGAAGGCCACAAGTCATAGCGATAGGCTCCTTCGGCAAGACATAAGCAAAGTCACAGTGACATGAGCAAAGCACAAGGTTACTGAACTGTCAGTCGGCCAAACAATAAGAATGTCACAGCAACCATGCTTTCTCAAAGGTTTCAGCTTGTGAGATTGAGGCACATTTTCCAACACCTATCGGCAAGACCTTAGGGATGTCACAGCGATCAGAATTCACATGCAGACGCTTGTCGCCAAGACATCAATTATTGTCCCGGCGACTAAGAGTTTCCCATCGGCATGAAAGTCTCCTTTGGAGAAAGGTCTTGGTGAGATCTCTGAGTCTCATCGACCGGTGACAGAGGGATGCACATATCGGCCAGAGAATTTTCTTCGGGGAGAAGTCTCGGCAACTTCTTCATGTCTCACCGACTAGCACAAAAGGAGTAGACACTTCGGCAAGAGTTGTTCCTTCGGCGTGTGGTCTTGCCGATCACCGACAAGGATATATCTTGGTGAGAAATTCTTGAGGCGAGGAGATGTCTTGGCGAATGCATCTGGTCTCGTTGATGGAGCACGAAAGGAATACATATTGATATGACTAGAAATTTCTCCCCAACAGAAGAAGGTCCCACCAAAGGTCTAAGCCCGACGATAATGTTGCCTTTGGTAGGAGGTCTGGCCAGAACGAAAAATTCTTACCAAAAGGTCATTCTTCGATATGACATGAAGGGCTCGGCAAAAGGTTTCCCCGATGTGGGATTGTCTCACCAACATGAAATGAAGGCCTCGGCAGAAGGGGATTCCATTGCCATAAGGTCTCGGTGAGATCTTTATATCTCATCTATAAGATATGTCTTCGGGGAGACTCGATTCATTCGGTGTGGTGTCTGAGTGACTCTGAAATGTCTCGCCGAAAGAAATTTGAGCTCTATAGGAGCTCCCCGAAGGACTAAGGGGGCTCGACGTAACGTCTGGCTAACAGCGAGGATTTTGGCCGAAACAAAGGGAGCTCGGCAAGAAAAGAGGAGATTGATATAAGGTTTCCCCGACCACGGAAAGTCTGGCCCACATCAAGGAGCTCGCCGAAAGAAAAGGTGACATTGCCATGACATCCCACCGACCCGGTGGGGGTCTAGCTGATAAAAATGAGCGAGTGGGGAGAAAAGAGGAAGGCGCTGGGAGGTCTGGGCGACTACACCAGAGTCTTACAAAAAGGGAAAAGGAGCTCGAGCCTGGAGAAGAAGAAGCAGCTCGGGGAGAAAGATCTAATGTCGCCAAAAGGTCTCACTGACAAATGGGGATCTCCCTGACATAAGATAAGCTCGCCGAAAGGAATTTAAGCTTCGGGAGATCTTACCGAGAGGTATTTTCTTCGGCAAGAGGTCTCACCGAAAGGGAAAGGTTTCGCTGAAACAAAGTGATCTCGGGGAGAACAAGAAAAGGGGGGCTCGCCGTGACATCCTGTCGACCGTGGGGAGTCTCAATGAAATGAAAGGGGCTCGGGCCTAGCTCGGGGTGACTGAAATGAACTCGTTGTGATCTTTCCCCGACTGATGTTGGTCTTGCCGACTAGCGATAGCTTTTCCAATGTGTTGTCTCCCTGCAGTGTGGTAGAATGCACTCGGCGAAAGGTCTCGGCGAAGGAAGCTTGTTTCCCCAAAATGAAATGAGATCCCACCAAAAGGGAGATGCCTTCCCCCAAACGTCTCATCGACCGGGGAATGTTTTTCCGAAAGAAGAATGTGCTCACTGAGAGAAGAGGGGCTTTGACACGAGGTCATGCCGACTGGCGACTGTCTTGCCGATAGTCTTTGTGAGCTCGATATGACTTCTACAGCTCGCCAAAAGGTCTCATCGACTGACACCCGCTATGCCAATAGTTGTTAAGAGGAAAAATTACATTGGAGAGACACGATTAGTGTCTCACCAACATGCGATTTAATGTGGACCACCTTTGACCACCTGATAATCCTGCATGGCGTATGTCTAATCAATCAAAAGAAGCTAAAGGAATGACCTATTGGCCATTGACTGATTGACTACCACCTTGAAGGAGACTGACAAAATGAAAACTAGGTGAACTCATTCTGGGATCGAAGGGAAAATGCACCGGCTAGGGGGATAATGTTCGGATCTAAAGGGAGGCCCGATGATGCTTCCAGAAGACGGTCAACATGCAAAAAGGTCTTGAACATGAAGGATGCCGAAGGACAGAAGCAACCATGACTCACAGGGGACAATTGTAGTGACCACTGGCGAGAGGCAGATCAGTATTAATGGAAAAATGCTTTTAGAGCATTCAAGGCAGCCCTGATGGAGTTCAAAGATGGACACAAAAGGCCAAATTAAATGCGGTAGCTGAAAAATATCTAAGGGGATTCCCAGAACAATCTCTCATCAGCATGGACAACAGGGATTCACATTGAATACAACTTTGACTCTCTTTAGAAAGATCTGAGAGCCGACTCTCCTAGAAGCAGATATTTTGTAAACCCTAATGCAGAGGGACAACGCATTCTTTTTGGTACACTCTGTATATATATGGCATTCTTGCCTCTTTGTAAAGGTTAGAACTTCTAGGGTTAGAAAAAGTTAGCAGAAATAGAGAAGATATAGAGGAGACAGAGCTACATCTTGATTCTTTGTAATAGGAGCTTCTTTTGTCTTCTTAGGATAGGAGTTAGATTCAGCAGAAGCCTGTAATGTATCTTTCAAGTTTTCTTAATATAAATGGAAACAATTTGGAATCATAGATTTTTTGTACACTGGTGATTGTGCCAGCTTTGTAATTGTTGCTTATCTGTTTCACTAATAGTAGAAGCAACCAGATCTTAATCTACTTCAGATTGTGTTTCAGAATGGTATTTGTCTTAAGTTAATCATTTGATTTGTGAAGCCTTCAAGGAATGCAATGTTATTTTGGTGTTTTATTTAAAATGGTAACTAGTACTCTGTTGTAGAAATCAACATTGTGAATGAATGCAACTGTGTGTTAATCACAAGTTAATTTTGTTCGTTAGTTTTAGTTTACAATTCCTTGAAGGATAACAAGTCCGGTTAAGATAGGTGAATTATCATTCTTTCTGTCCCAAAGCTCTGACCCATCTTTTTATGTTTCTTTAAAAACCCCCAGTTAAAGTAGGTTTAAATTCATGCTTGATCTTAGAACAATCCAAAAGCTCACACCAGTAGGCCCGTTGAACATTACTACTACATTGACCATTGAGGGACATCAGCACAGTTGAGAACCAACTATAAAGACCTTGGGAGCTAAGATATCCATGTGTTATCTTTCTCTTTTAGGAAAAATAGAATAGCAGTATTCTATTTAACTGTTGCTGTGCCATTTTCACCGTCAACAGGACCTTATGAAAACTTGCAAGTAGTGCATGGAAACAACTAAAGATCTTCATCTGACATGGAAGGTGAGGACGACAAATGTAACTATTCCCCAACATATGGACCTGATGCATATCCTCAAGACTCTCTAGGCATGGTGTAAGAGACCTTTGGTGACCCACGAAGCTAGAAATGAAGTGACACCATTATAGTAGCATGGCTCCCCTTTGTTTCTTTTACATGTCTTTTGTTTAATTGGCTATGAACATGAAGAGGTGGGACTCATCCGCCTATTTAAATTGTATCTATTTTCATATGCTCTCTCTAGAAATTCTTTGCAAGTTTTGCTCAGTACTATTGATAAATGAAATTGCTATTTTGTCTGTGTGCAAATTGGATGGAGTTAATCTGATCTCGTAAACCTTTGCATTTAAGAATATCATATGCATGTCTTATCTTGGTATGAGTAGTGCATTTATTACATTGATTTTGTTTCCCATATGGTATTGAGTGGATGTTAGCTTTTGATTATTCAATAATCTTTGCGCTAATACTTCTATTCGTTGTCGTATGCACCTGATATTCAAAATTTTCTGATATTGGGTATGCCTTTTTCTGATTTCTAGTTAAAAGCATACATTATGTTTTGTTTATTGTTGTTCTAATTCTTTGAAAATAATATGAGGGAGCTGTACCTCATAAGAATTTAGAGGATATTCATCTTTTCTTTAAAGATTAATATTCAAAGTTGTTGGATAATTTCTTTGCATTTACTAGGCGTTGATTGTAAATTCTTAAGGTGTAAAATTTGTTAACCAACACTACAAAAAGCAGGAGTGGAACGAAAGAGCTTGGGTTATCCCATTGTTGCATAGTTGAAATTCAAGGAAGTAAGTGTGACACAAGTAAGTATATGGAACATGGCTAATAAGTTTCTTTGAAGAATTGTAAAGACAAGTTAGGGTTTCTTGAATGAAGGAAGGAGGTTCAAGGAAACCAAAATCCATAAAACAAAAGACAAAATTTAGGCTTCTAAATCAAGATTTGATAGACCAGTGTCTAGGTTCGGGACCAAGACATAAGAGGAGTGCACAGTTAAATCCTTATATGGACAAGCAATGGGATAAACACAACGATTTAGGGGATGTATGGACGCCACAAAGAGGATATGAGCTAATCATGTATCTCTACAGAAGATAGTATAGGTTCCAGCCTATTTGTAATCCATGGAAGATGAACTTGGGGAAGGTCGCCATGCCTAATGTGTTCACCAACGTAGAATTGGTTAAGGCACTAGATAACAAATACAACCCCAAGCAGCATGCAGTTCAACTACATGATGGGTCTGAGTTTATTATCATGTCCAAAGACTTTATTTCCATTGTCTTCAGCTTAGATTGCAACCTAAATGTTCCATTCATAGTGAAATACCTCATATTAGTATACCACCACATGGATAATAGCTATAAACGATGGAAGTTTCTCTTACATAGGCCCCGAGAGGAGGGAAATCAACTTAATAAATCCTCTCACAATGAACACCCTCCCTTTCATGAAGAGCTATTTGAGCAATATTTTTAGTATACATCTCACATTGCAGGGCAAGTGTTGGGAGTGGAAGCCCCGACTCTCATGTGAATAGCCCCAATGGTCCTTGCAGTAGATGTATAGAGCCGAGATGTAAGATCGTTTGATTATGCTGGCTATTCAACCAATATTCTAAATTAGGGATTGGAAAGAATTAAAAACAACAGTGAGTATATCAATTTTAAACACTATTCTCTACTCATGCACTTACTCTTGTATGAAGGGAAAACTAGATGGTTTTGGGGAGAATAATTATGGATAAGAGATATGGATGAGGATGGAAACTTTAAACCAATCTAGATGTGGACATCAATATGGGACAGTAGATATGGGAGATCCCATTATCTATACTTTGAGAAATATTTTGTTAAACCCTTGCTAAAACTATTGGGGCATTCATGTGATTATAACTTGTCTCCTCAGGTACAAAGGTTTCTTAGACCTAAAGAGAAAGATCCCAGAAAGAAGATGAATCATAATTCGATGGATTGGTATACATATTTTGACAACATTGTGATTAGAGCATATGGGTTCGAAGGAGCCCCACACTTGTTACCAAAGATAGGTCCAAATAGAGTGGCCTATTTGGAGTAAGACAATTGGCCAAATCAGATGCCAAGCACCTTAAGGGGTACGGTAAGTAGTCAATTATGCCAAGTACTCTATGCTTTGGATATTTCACAATTGTTTCTAGTGAAGGATATAAAGAGATTGATAGGAAATTGGCACATTGTAACTTTCCATTGGGAGATGAAGGAAATAATTTTGATTTAGAGAACTTTATAAATAAATAAAAACTCTCACAAGTATTGTCTGGGTATGAATATCAATTCTATATGGACAATGTAGTAAGGAATTGTGATGAAACTGTAACATAACAAAGGATGGCCAAATACAACTAGGTCATGTTAGCCAAGGCTTGGAAGAGGGAAAATAATCCTTTATACACAAGAGCATTCAAACATGTACAAGATCCTTTAGAAAGGGTTGAGCAATTAATCAAGCATGAGGAAGAACTAACAAGGGATGTGCCTCCTATGGTCTTTGAGACAAATGTGGTGACTTGTTCTAGAATGCAAGCTAAAGATATGGAACCCCTCAACTACACACCCTCACAACCCACTCTAGAGGTCAGTTTCTTTGTTGATACTACCATTAATGAAGAAGGTGATGAAGAAGATAGTGATGAAGAATAAAATTAAGTTGAAAAAATAAGTGCACCTGTTGTTACACCATATGAGCCACTCAATGAACAAAGCATTGTCAAATTTGAAGCATCAAATGGACTCTCAGATAATGTGAGAGTCAGGGTCAGGCAAGAGTTTGTTTCTGACAATGAGTTTGTTAAAACTTCAGAGTTTAAATCATTTGTTTATGAACACAAGGGTAGAGCACTTAGAAAAAGAATGAAAGATATCTCTCCTGAACAAGAAGCAACTGCCCTGGAAGAACTAAGAAAGGAAGTAGACCAGGAGTTAGAATCCATCACCTATGAAAGAGGAAGAGAACTACTTCAAGAAGATAGGGTATTTCTCTTACCTGGATGGGACATTAGCTTTTCCATAATATTTGATAGCTTTAGGAAAAGAGGAGATAAGACATTGCACGTAATAGAAGAAGTCAGTGATAAAATGTCTCCAGGGTTAGGTTACAACCTAGATGAAGCCACATTGTTGATGTGGGAATTATACCCTCAAGACAAGAGACCTACCATTATTAACAATCCAAGTTAGGTATTTGGGAATCTTATGGTGCATAAATTTTAGGATAGTAATCCCATTGAAACTGTAGAATTGAACATAAATTTGGAAAAATTTAATAAGGCTCAAGTTGAGAAGTTGGTAAGAGATAATGAAAAACTAAGGAAAGAAGTAGCCAATTATAGAGACAAATTATCCTCTTCCTCTTCATCAAAATTCTATTCTCCATGGATAGATTGTGAAAAGAAAGTATTGGATGCAATGGTAGATGTTATATATTGGAAACATTACAATGAGAAAGTTCAGAAGAAGTGCAATGAACTAGTGATAAAGATAAAAAACATCAAGTTCGAGATGGTCTTTGAGATGATTAAGAAGAGGTTCAAAAAGGTAATGAAACAAGATGATAAATATTGGGAGCTCTTCAAAAAGGTTCACTCAATATTTCAAGAGCATGAGAAACTGTAGGAGAAGGTGGAAGAAAAGAAGGAAGAATTGCTTAGAAAGGAAGTCATGAATGAACATATCCTCTGTAGATATAATGAGTTAATCAAGCGACATGAGGAATTTCATGCCAAGATCAAGGTTGAGCTTGATGATTTCGACCAACCACTAGATATACCATTTCCCATGTTCTTTGATGATGAAGGAAGACTTAAGAATCTGGACCATTGGAAAAATGAGTAGGTTTAGATATTACCACAAGCACTAGAGATGGTCAATGATGAAGAGAGGGTACTGTATAACACTCACAAGCAACTCAAGGGGATAATGTAAATGGAGTAAAAAATGATGGATTCTATGTCAAATATTGATACTCACATCAGTGAGGATTACATCCAACACTTTTCAAAAATGCACCTGTTCATCACTAAAATTGAAGGGGCCTTGAGTGTGGAGAAATGAGTTTCATAAGAGATTTGCAAGCAGATTGAGCACTTCATCATGGAGAGGAGAACTTTTCTAGATCCTGAGAGGTCATGGGTTCTCTACGATGAATAATGGAGTGATTTTTTTATTTGTTGCAGCTTCCTAAATCAATTTCTTTATGTTTAAAAATTACAATTAGTTAAGGTTACAAAAAGACATATTTGTTTGTGAACGGGCCTAAAGCTTTTTGCTTCCTGTATTAAAAGGGAAACCAAGGCCCAATTTTGGCATCATCATCGTATCATTATCATTGCCAATAGTAGAAGGAGATAGATTGCACACTCCATCCATCCATTTCCATATGTTTGAGACTTTAGTTATTAATGTAACATCATTTTGAAGCAATATAATGGAGAAGACTGTTTTTAATTGGTGATCTATTTTTAGTGTTCAATTGTTGTGTTGATTTTCATGCTTATATGTTGTTGTGTTGTCTCCAAAGTGGTTCTTTGAAGTTATTCAAATTTATAGAATTTTTCAGGACACATTTGATGTTGTTGTGTGGTTATTTTGATTGGGTTCTGGTGAGAGAGAATTAAAGTCCTTTAAGATAATTCATTTTAATTGGTTCCCCAGGGATTAAAATTCCTTTTAAGGTAATTGATCCGATTGGTTTCCCTCAAACTAAGAATTAAAAATCCTTTGACGTTGTCACAGTAATTTGGGATGATAACACTAGGATTTATAAAGAAGAGTACAATAGCTGACTAACTTGCACATTTGTACAAGGTGCAAATATTTAAAAGTTCCCAACAGTTAGAGTTAAGCTGAGGAGTAGATCCACCTATCCTACAAATCTTTCTCCATCATCATAATCCACCCATTGACTCCATTCACCCAACAAATTAGGCACTGGTCAACTTTAGAACATTTTTATACAAATTCAACTCACTCTTGGTTATTCAAACACTTTCATTACCTGAACTAGTTAGTAAGCTTTGCATCTACTTCACACCCGCGTTCCATAGTGAGTATATTTCCCAAATTAGAGATCATATCCAGACATTCAAATCTTCCTTATCATTTAGGTACACTTGCCTTGGTTTAGCAGAGCCTAAAGAGTAGGGGGTTATCAATCATATTTACCCTGTTCATTGGCCAAAAATGTACTAAGAGATTGACAGACTAAGAGATTGACAGCCTCTTATGGTTTTAAAACCTGCATTTTTGAGACCTAACATTGCCTAAGATTAAAATTGATTCTTCTTCTTTAGCTATTTTTTTTCTATATATTCATGGATTCGATAATGTTTGTTGTCAAGCCCTAGGCATGATAGTCTTGCTTTTGAGGCTCGGACCCGTTACCGTACCCACCTTAGTTTATATGTTGTCAGGTCCTTTACCTTACAATATTCTTTTGGGAAGACCTTGGATTCACGCTTTGGGAGCTATGACTTCTACCTTGGATCATTGTTTATTGCTAATAACCAAGTGATTACAATTAAGGCTAACCTTGAGGCTGTGCACCTTTGTGAGTTGGGAGCTATTGGCTGGGCTTCTGTTGTTTCCACTCTTTAGAATTGTGTTCCATCATTATCTTCTATTTTTTTGGCGTTATCTTCATCGATGCCTACCTTAAAGGCTATCCCTGAGGTGGATGTCCTAGAAGAATATCGACTTGAAATGAGGAATCCTTGGTCTTCCCCTTCCACTCATTCTGCTTCTAAATCAAATGTGGGTGATCCCACAATAGTGGTTTACACTTTTTGGGACATCCTAATTTTTTCTGAAATCACATATTTTTAGAAAATATAATGATTTAAGCCTTGAAAAGTTCCATTTAAAGGATTCCAATTGAAGAGGGTTTGATCAAACCACCTTAGATCAAAATTCCTTGGATAGAACCTCGCTAGTTTTAAATCATACCTATAAAAAAGTCTCCTTTACACCTATCAAAATGCTAATAAAAGACCATGTTTGATTTACCTTTTGGGGGATCAAATGAATTCATTTAAAATTTATTTTTTTGTAAGTATGTAGTCCTTGTTATAAGTTTCCCAAAAGGTATAATTTTAAATATATTTAATTTTATTATATATTTATTTTTTATTTCTTTTGAATGTAGGTTTTCATCGAAAATCAAGCTTTTTGTTTTGCACATGTGGAAAAATATTAGATTACCAATTTTTTTTTTTGAAAAATATGTCCATGCTAGGTATTAATGTCCTTGATCTAACAAAAAAAAGAATTTTGATACATATAAAAAGGTTATGTTGTATATGGTTTGCCTATGTCTAAATATTCAATAAAACACTAGTGAAACCAAATAAACATGCTAGCTATTGTAGTTACAAATTTAAATTTTAAAAAATGGAATTTTATCCATCATAGAAAAAAAGTTATGTTGTTTATAGTGAACATCACTCTTTAAAAATGGTTTTTATTGTTAAAAACTAGGTTTTGAAGGAGATGGAAAAAGAAACACAATTTGATTCCAAATTTTTTAAAATATATATATTTAGAATCTATAGACAAAATTTCACAAATCACTAGTTTGCATCATCTTCAAATTCCTCATGGTTTAGCAACTAAAGGTTCCCGAAAGTGAAGATTTAGTTAAAAAAATTTAATTAAATGTCAAGTTTTGCCAAAAAGTGTAAACCACTATTGTGAGATCACCCATGCATGTCTCAGTGATGATTGGGGGTCCGTGGATTTTTTTAAATTCTTCACCATAGAATACAAATTAGACCCTATCCACCTTGACCTTCCAATAGTTTCATACACCTCTGCTAAGAAAGTCATTTGTCCTCCTACCGAGAAAGACAATTAGGATCCTATCAAGGAAAATGATTGTGCCCCTACTAAGGAAGATAATCATGCTTCTACTAAGGAGGCTAATGGTTGTAGTCTCATCAAGAAGAATGACTGTGATCTCGTGGATGCATTTAATACTCATTGGTGGAATGATACTCTCTATGTGAATCCACCCCCTTCTCAAGATTTGCAAACATGTTACAACCTTGGATACAAAATTGTTTCTAAGTATGGATATGATCGTAAAGGTATTGGATGTAACAAACAAGGAATCCAAGTCCCTATCCAAGTTAGGCCTTGTAAGTGTAACCTAGGGCTTGGTTGCTCTTTTGAATAGTTTAGGAAAAAATCGTGGTGGAGTGTCAACATGATTTCTTCCTATCCTCTTGATCTAGTTCATCCTAAACTAATTGAGAGTAAAGTAGGATCTAATGAAGTCCCTTTGGATGTTTTCTCCTCGAAGGAAGTGGTAGAGTAATCCTTAGGTGTCTACTCCCATCTAGCTCCTTATCACCATAAACGATGATTCCCATATCACTTGCATAAACAAGCATACTTTGGAGAATCCATTTTGAGTGTGGATGAGGATGCTCCTTTATCTAATGTGGATGATGATGTTCCTATTCCACATCCTGAAGATTATAGTTCTCTCCTCAAAGGGGATACTACTTGTGAGCATGATCATAACCTAAGATAAACATGGTTGATCCACAAGAAATTAACCAAGATCTAACTAGTTAAGTCAAGCTCCCAATGAAATTCTTGAAAACATTAAACAAAGAAGCCATTAAACATTAAATAAATTAGAAATGCATAATTGAAACTAATATAGTGCCTCAAATCTCATCCCATTAGGGGATTAGTGTTGCATTGATGTGGAATGTCATCCCTTTCAAAATCCCTTGGATGAAACAAGCTTTCAAATGGATGTCATTGATGAAGATTGATTTAAATGGATGCAAGATAAGCTAAAATGGATGCTAAATAATAAAATGCTTGTGAAGAATGTTCTAAAATTTACTATAGTACAATTACTCTAAATGAAAGTGGATCCTTTTCTCATAGAAATGAGGACTATTTATAGGAAAAATAGTTGAATCAATGGTCAAGATTGATTTGATCAATCAATGATTGAGAATGAATTAGAGGAGATGGCATGGATTAAGGATTTCAATCAATGGATGAGAATGCAAGTTGACAAGGATCAAGGATTTTAATTAATGGCTCTCATTGATTTGAAGAAGCACACTTCCTAAAAAAGAGGAAGTTGTTACAAGATATTTCTCATTTTTGGAGTAAAAATGGAGGAATATTCCCTTGCAAGTGGGAGGATGAATGTAATTAGTTAATTAAATAATTTAAGAAGTTATTTAATTGTGCATGATGGAGGAAATTAGGAACTTTATTAAATAATTAACTTATTTGATAAAAGGGGAATTAATGTCATTCAACTATTAAATAATTAAGATTATTTAATTAAATGAGAAGAATTGAGAACTTTAATTAAATAATTCACATTATCTAATTAAATATGATGAAAAATTAGTGTGAAAGGGGATGAATTAGCCAAATAATATTGATTATTTGATTAATAGGAGAAAATGATAAATTTAATTAAACAATATTGATTATTTAATTAAATAGTCGAAAAGAGGTGAATTAGGACAAAAATAGTGTTAGTGATCAAATTCAGATGTACAATATCAATCAGGATGATTTTAAGTGTCTACATTTTTTCCCTCTTTGAAGCGAGGTACTTGTTACATTGGTTCAAAGAATGGCACTTATCGGATCGACACTACTGCCTAGATCACAAATTTAAAAATTCTTAATTTTTTTGGATGCCCCACTATTGCCCCAACAGAAGGAATTATGTTGGTATATTTCCCCCTCGAGGGATCAAGTCAAAATTTTGATTTTTAGGTCAAGATCATGATAAGGATGCATGATCAATTCAACTCAAAGAGGACGAAATATACTTCTTTAGAAAGATCGAATGTTTGATGTAGATGGATTTTATGATGTATAGAAAGTCATCATCCATGTGTAACCTCATGTATATTTTGATATATATCACACAAATTCGATACTTGGATAGAAATGTTAGTAGGATAAAGATAAAATAATAAGAAGAAAGAGATGGATATTGATTAACCATTGTTTTTGAGATTGATTCAAAAGTCCAACAAGCCTACAATTCTTCTAGACTTTATTAGATATGGTGATGAGAGAGATGATTTTCTTGTTTTAGGGATTGGGATACTTCATCATTTCATTCCTTGTTTTTGATATAACACATAGACACGATGCATCAAGGTATTGAGAACAAGGATGGCATTGTATCTAATGCGATGGAATTTGACTTTGCAAACAGATATGACCATCCTTGCACACACCTAACATACAAAAACCTCATTGGAATGTAGTTTAGAAGTTTAGAACATTTCAGACCAAAGCATATGCAATAGTCAACAATTTATTCAAAAAAACCTCCCTACACACAACAAAGCAAGTATTCACCATGGTTATATTACAAGAACATCCAAAAAGTATAGAAAATGAAAGATAATGATCAATGCCCCATTCCTTTCTCTCTAAATCACTTTGATATACATCATCAAGAGGTCCTTGGAATGGGTCAATAAGATAAATCATAAGAAAATATCAAAATGAACAAACAGTCAGTGTTATTCATATCTCAAGACTGCCAAAGTAACATAACTAAGGTGATTTCCAATGATGATGTCCATTGTAGGTAGGATGCATCCTAGGACATGTTATAAGATGTTTTGAATAAGACAAATCATTTGATAGGCTGTTGATACAAACGTGAATGACTTGTTTACTCATGACCAAGACTTTAGATTTTTATATTTTGGTTTTCACTTCACGAATTTCCATACTTGTTTCCACTTGTTTTACCAAAGTTTGAAAGTGATGATTGGTTTATTATGGATGGAAGTTTATTGCGAGTGAAAGAGAAATGGGATGGGTGGTTTTATACATTTTTTTGGAATATTTCAATGCTTTTTAGGGTGTTTTTAATCTTTTTGGGTATATGTGAATGCTTATTTTTTCAGTTATTTGAGGATGTTTAGGATTTTTGAATGTTTTCCAATGTTTTGGGTTTTCAAGTTTTCAAATGTTTTTGTGTTTTCTTAGATTTGACCAAGACCTAAGAGGAAACTGACCTAGTGCCTCGGGGGCTCATCAACGATGGCCTTGCCTGCATTATACATGCAGAGACAACATAGTTTGAATAACTCTAACCAGTAATCATTTATTGATGAGATCTATGAACATTGATAGATTGTAAGTTTATTGTGATGGAATTCTAAAGGACCTAATGCAAATGTACAATGTCTTGGGGGTGCATTGATGATGGCCTTGCCTACATTTAAGCTCAGAGACAACATAGTTCGATAACCATGTTTTTTATTTTTTGAATTTTTGACCTGTTTATGAATTTTGATGATGTTTTGGATGTTTTTTTGTGTTTTCAAGATATTTTGGATGTTTTGGATTTTTGACTATATAAATTTTTAGATGTTTTTGGATTTTTAGATTTTGGGATTGTTTTAGGAATTTTCAAGAGATTTTGAGATAAATGATACCTAGATCATGATGTCGATGTTACGTTAAGAGATACAAGACATGGATCAAGAGTTATTTGAAAACAAGAGTGCAATAACCTACCCCTAGTGTCTAGCAATGTTTCATAGTTTAATAGACAAACCAAGATAGGCAATATATATGTGAAGAGTCCAACAGAGTTTTATCATGCTAGATATGAGCTATGGGACTTCATGAAACAAAATGGTAAAAGAGCTTGTCAAGAGTTTTTCATGAGTAAAGTTGAAGTATACGTTGAACCCTTTGCAAGATCAAGATAAACTAGAAGATCTGGATAAAGATGGATTGGATGGATGGAGGGGATATTGGATTTATCACGAAGGAGATGAGATGCTTCCATCTAAAAAAAGGCTCATATAGACACTCAATTCTACTCATGAAACCTGGTTGTCGGGTTTTCATCATAGTACTTATCCAAAGTGCCACCATAGTGGTTTTCACTAGAGGATGACTTTTATCTTTACTATTTTCTTGAATTTTTTTTTTGATTTTTTTGAAGATTTTATGCTCATGTTGAACTACCTGGTGGTATTGATATAGATGCGACTATTATAATGTGCCAAGGATATCTTGCTTGAAGAAGCTACTTTGCTAAGATACGAGCACTTGAATGCAACTTTGGAGAACTCTGATCTACCTTGTTGATACCATAATTAACCTTGTCTATGTGCGGACATCATGATAGAGTGCCTTTGAAATCCTTACGATGAAGAGTAGTTTCCAACACATGGTCAACGTGAGAATTAGATATCACACATTAAGGAATATGAGATGGATTGGTCAATAGTTTGGAACCTTTGATTCTCCAAACTTGGGAAGATGAGAAATGATGGAAGGTTAGCGTGAGATTGGGACCAACTACTTGATATACCTTGTACGCCACTTGAGAAGCTTCTTTTGTTTTTACAGATGTCTTTGATGAATATATTTACCCTTTTGATTTTTCCCCATAGTTTCTTTGACTAATGGAGTGTGATAGGGATGTGTTGGAATATAGTTGTCATTGATGTCAAAAGGGAAAATTTGGCAAAGGAGATCGTTGGCATGATGACAAACGATGAGTGTGAGAGTAGTGGATCTGATGGAAGATTTGAACTGGGTTTCTCGAGAGCTTTTCAAAAAGGTATTGTGCAAGTCTTGATTCCAATGGAAATGTAAGTATTCATTTGTTCATGCTCTCAGTCTAGGGTTTATCTGTTAAACCCTACGTGTACAGTAGTGTACAATCATGGCATCCTCACAAATGTTCTATTTCGATGGTGACTTGTGTTTGACAGTTGCAAGTAGCTTAAGTAATGACTTAAGCCCATTATGTCTGCCGTGACCGGTCCCTCATATCTTGGAAACCAGTTGATGAGATTTGAGGTTCACATCGGCATGCCACGAGTATATCAGTAGGACTCACCCATGAGTCTCTCTGATAGCTCGATGGCCATATCACTGGTGGGAAACTAGAGGATCAACGAGAGTCAAGTTGGTGTCTCTCTGATGACCCGATGATCATCTTATTACTGAGACATTGCTATGTTGGTAGGAGTTTGGGAGGACTCTCTTCGATGGAGCAATAAGGAGTGTGGAAGTGTTATTGGTGTGACTGAATGGTTTTTTATGGGAGTCATTTGGATGTCCCTTTGACACAATGATACATGGAGATTACTTGGTGGGACCCAGCGAGGGTATGAGATGATAAATGATGGTGAAGCATATGTATGGCATGACAAGATTGGGTGAATAGTAATCCACATCCTTGTTGTGGATTATGAAGTAGTGACATGGAAATGAGGTGGATAGGTGAATTCATCAACTGCTTTCATTGGAGTGACATTCCATCATCAGTAGGACTCTTAAGGCAGTCCCTTGATGCAATGATGACCTTCCCATCTACATGATAGAGTGGTGGTGTTGGTAAGATGTTGAAGGATGTATCCCTAACAACCCGATGACCTACCCATCGGTGAGATAATATGATATTGCTAGGACTATGGAGCTAGTCCCAATGATAGGGTGATAAGAGATGATGTTGACTACATGACCTAGTAATGTTGATGCAACTGTGGGACCCCATAAGGAAAGGATGACATGCAGTCAGAGAGTGAATTACAAGATGACATGTGGAAGGAAATGACAATGGATGGTGACATGTGATATGACGGCGTTGGGACCACTTGTCTACAATAGCGAATGGTATCAGTGTGACAACCTTATATCGGTGGGAGTGGAGTAGATGTCTCATTGATAACCTGATGGCTATCTCATCGATGTGACTTTGATGTATCGATGGGAGTTTGAAAGATGTCCCTCTGATGGAGCAATAAGGCTAGAAGGTAGTGGGATCTGATTGTGACGAAGGCTAACAAGTGGCAAAGAATGATTGCTCGGTGTGCTAATTCATATTGTTGTTGCGAATTAAGTGGCGATGACATGGAGGAAAGATGGCATGTGGGCCCATGTATTTGAAGGTAGTTCACATCAAAGAGAATGATGGACATCGGTGAGACTGTAGTATGTGTCTTTTTGACAAAGTGATATGACAGATCAACGATGGAGATTTAAACAACCGCTTATCCAACGGTCAGGGTTTAATGGCTTGAAAATGAACAGAGGATCATAGGATCATGGAACAAGAGAGAAGATCAATGACTAGAATTCAAAAGTAGAGATTTACAATGGCTCAACAGTGTGAACAAGGATTTCAGTCTGATAACTGACAATAGGAGCGAAATTAATTTATTTAGCTACTCCAATGAACAATTAAGAGAGGTGATCTGACCTACAGGTCGGTGGCATAGAGAGTCATGTTGATCAAGATCAAATTAGATCGAATGGACAAGAGAATGTATTGAATGCATACCAGATTCTAGGGTTTGACAGAGAGCTAATTTGGGAAAATTCTCTAAAATAGAATTTAATGTTGTATGACTTGATGCAAGGTATGGCGATATTTGGTAAATCCTCTCAGATGTCTTAATAATGAGCTGGATAGTGGTGTGTGGCTAGATGTAGATGAAATTTTTTGAAGAAGGTAGCAAGTGAAAAACCCTAACAAAGATTTCATTATGTAAGAGCTAAAAAGAAAAAAAATAAAGAACTATAGTGAGTGAGAAAAAGTGTTCAAAAAAGGTGTCTGCAAGTTGAAGCAGATAACTATAACAGAAAGTAAGAGATCAAAATTACATGAAGCTAGTTATAGTGGAGTAAGAGAGAACAGAGAGAGAGCTTATGTACTGAACTGATGCATTGTAGGTTTTTCGAAACCAATTTATGCATAGTTGATTACAGAACTTTGTAAGAGGTTGTAGCCTCCATTTGCACTAATTTGTAGCTTAGATCAGGGTGTTGTAGCATCCTTGAAGTTTTTGCTTCTAAAACAGGGAGTTGAAGCTTCCTTAGGGTTGTAGCCCTTAAAACTTGTAACTAAACTTTGATGCTTGTGAGGCTAGATTAGGACAATATATCCTAGCAACATTTCTCACCGTGGTTTTTCCCATCTTGGGTTTTCCACATATATATGGTGTTATGTGTTTATCTCTCTTGTGCTTGTGGTTATTATATCTATTCATGTTGCAATCTGCACATCTGAGTTTAAGGTTAAATCTACAAAAGTTTTTCAGGACTAAAAGTTTTAATATCTATTGATTCACCCTCCTCTCAGTAGATCATTGTGTTCTAACAATTGGTATCAAAGCACTAGGTTCCCTAGGAGAAGCTTAATCAGCTCGAGTAGATCTTGGATAAGCGAACACAGTGGCATGTCAGGAAGGTTCAAGCAATCCACTAGATTCGATGGAACAGACTATGTTAAGTGGAGCTCTCTAATGAAAGGATACTTAGGTTCTCTTGGACTTAATATTTGGATGTTAGTTAAGAACAAATATGTTCCTCCTACTACTCATCCTATTGATGCTATAGGGAAGAAGGACTATGAGAATAATGAGAAAGCTTGGTTCACCATTATGAACAACTTGCCTGATTCTGTGCATAGCAAGGTTATGCATTGTGAACTACTTATGATGTCTAGGGAAAACTAAATAAGATATATGAAGGAGACTTCAAGGTGAAGCTGGCAAAGCTACAAATACTAAGAGCTAAATTTGAAAGCTTGCAGATGACTGAGAAGGAAAAAAATGCAGATTATCTTTTGAGAGTTGATGATATAGTGAATGTTATTAGAGGATATGGTGTGAAAATGAAAGAGGATGTTGTTGTGTTGAAGGTTCTAAGGTCCATGGCGACTAAATATAAATCTAAAATTTCTTCCATTGAAGAAGGAAGAGAAATTGATAAAATCACTCTAGATGAGTTATGTGGTATATTTACTGCTTATGATATGAGAATTCCAGGTGTTGAGTCTTCTAGAAGAGAAGTTGCATTTAATATTGTTGAGAAAGTAAATGATGGAGAAAAGAAGAAAGACAAAGCTTCAGTCACTGTTTTAGAAATTGAAGAAACTGATGAAGAAGAAGAAAATTTCATAAGGAGACTAAGGAGAGGATCCAGTAAATATAAAGGTAAGTTTCCCTTCAAATTCTTCAACTATGGAAGAGTAGGCCATTTTTATTCTAAATTTCCTTATGCTAAAACGGATAACTCTAAACAAGAAGGAGATAGTAAAAAGAAGAAAGAGTTTTACCCTAAAAGGAAAAATTATGGAAAGAAGAAGAAGAGTCTATGCATTCAAGAAGAAAGTGATGCTTATGATGCTAGTGATAGTTCAGATGAGGATAAAGATCAAGCTCTAGTTATGAGAGAAGTTGAGAAAGAATTTATCTTCATGGAAAATGCAACCTAGGATCAGAAGGATGAACAAGTTAAGGAATCACTTGAAGAAGAAGAGGAAGCAATTGTTGATCTTGAGGGAGAACTAATTAGTGCTCTTGAAGATCTTGATGAGTTAAGAGACAAATATGATGATCTTAAGAGAGAAAACAAGAAACAGAAAAGAGTGCTCAAAAGGATATTGATAGTTTGACACAAGAACTTGAGGAATCCAATATTGTGATTGTTGGTCTGAAAGTTCATGTAGAAGAGCTCAAACAAGTTGAGGATGTTATGAAATATAAACTACAATCTGAGATGGATAGGTGCATGAAACTTGAAGCATAAATAGTTGCTTTAAGAAAATAATTGGAGAAGGCCAACGAGCAGATCAATAAGGGCCTGAAATTAAAAAGTGGTACTAATATTCTTGATGAATTATTGAGTACGCAAAAGCCATCCAACAAGGAGAAATTAGGCCTAGGACTTGAGAAAGGAAAGAATTCTTTTGTTGATACCTTTGCAAAGCTCTATGAAAGATTTAGAGTAGAAGAAAAATCAAACCTTAGTGGAGAAAAATATGACAATGGAGAAGCCTCTAAAGATGATAAGAAGTTAGATGTAGTTGAGAAATCTATTTAAGAGAAGGAACCGATTGAAGACAAGAAAGTTAACAGAACAATTCTTGATCAACAAAAGAAGAAGCATAATACTAAGAGAACAAACAATGATAGTTTCACAAAAGTACACTATCCAAGGAAACCTAGACAAAGATATCCTCATCCAGTCAAAGGAAACACCATGACTAGGTACTCATCGTATTTTAATGGGTATTGTTATACTTGTAACAATTTTGGTCATAGGGATAGAGAGTGTAAAGTCATTTCAAGGAGAAATACAAATTTCATAAGCAAAAATTTGTTTGCTCCTTTAGCTGATATGAATGTAGTTTGTTTCAATTGTAGTAATTTTGGTCATATTGCTAGAAATTGTAGAGCAAAATTTGTAAGACTAAATGCTCATTTTGAGAAGAAAAACACACCTTCCAAAGATGAAAAGAAAATTGATATCCTTGAGACAAAGGAAGAAAATTTTGAAAAGAAACCAAAGAAGGTTTGGAAGGAGAAAGAGCAGAGCTCTACTATGTCTATGATTTCCCAAACAACATTACATGCAAAGGAACAAGATTTATGGGTAATTGATAGTGGTTGTTCCAAGCATATGACTGGAGATAAAAGAAAATTTATTGAACTTAAAATGAGAAAAGGAGGATCAGTGAGCTTAGGTGGTAACACTACTATTAAGATTCGTGGTAAAGGAATTTTGAGCATAGATGGGAAGAACAAAACTAAAGATGTGCTCTATGTTGAAGGTATAAAACATAATCTTCTTAGTGTGAGCCAGATGTGTGATAATGGATACAAAGTTGTATTTAATTCTGAAGGCTGCAAGATAAGAATGAATGGTAAAATAATTGCTCAAGGGATAAGGACTAATAGTGATCTCTATAATCTATGCGAAGTGGAAGGCCAAACGTGTCCGGTCAGCCAAACAAATGAGAGTTGGATATGGCATAGAAGACTAGGACATGTGAATTTTGACAATCTGGTGAAGATAAGCTCAAAAGGATTAGTTAGAAATATTCCTAAGATTGCAAAGCCTGATAATATCATTTTCCAAGGATGTCAGCAAGGAAAGAAAACAAAGTTTAAATTTCCCACAAAGGACTATTCAACTACAAAACCCTTGGAGATAATTCATACTAATCTATGTGGTCCAATGAGGACAAGGGCATTTCAAGGAGAAAGATATTTCATCCTAGTGATTGACGATTTTAACAAAATGGCATGGATCACATTTTTGAAGGAGAAGGATGAAGCATTTGAAAAGTTTAAAATCTATATGAAGCTAGTAGAAAATGAGACTGTAAGAAGAATCAAATTTCTCAAGTCAAACAGAGGTGGAGAATTTATGTCAAGTGAATTCATGGAATATTGTGAAGATCATGGAATAAAATGCCAATATTTAGCCCCGAGAACACCATAGCAAAATGGTGTGGTAGAAAGAAGAAACAAGATTGTGAAGGAGATGGCTAGAACCATGTTGAACGAGGAAAACTTGATAGATACATTTTGGAAAGAAGTAGTACAAACTGCTATATACATTCAAAATAGATCTCTTATCAAATTTAAGAGTGGTAGAACACAATATGAATTGTGGTTTGGTAGGCTTGCATCAGTCAATCATTTCAAAGTATTTGGTAGTAAATGCTATATCAAAAGAGAAGCTGAATATTTGGAAAGTTTTGAGTCAAGATGTGGTGAAGGGATATTTTTAGGGTATTCCAATCAAAGCAAAGCTTATAAATGTTACAACAAGAGATTGCACAAAATTGTAGAGAGTGTACATGTTAGGGTAGATAAAAATCAAGCCAAATCTAGCAAAAAAAATCTTGAAAGAGAATCAGATGATGAGGATATAGGTGCTGCAACAGAAGAAGAAAAAAGAAGAAGAGAATGAGTATGAGGGTGAATGTGCTCCTGCAAAATATGTGCAAAACGATCATCTTTCAAATTATGTCTCTTGGTGACAAGAATGAAGGTGTGCAGACTAGAAGAAGACTTGCAAAGAACAAGGAACCAGTGAACTTTTCCCTCTTATCTTTGATTGAACCAAAAAAAATTGATGAAGCTTGTAAGGATGAAAGTTGCATGAAAGCAATGGAAGAGGAACTCAATCAAATTGAAAAGAAAAAAACATGGGAATTGGTTCCTAGACCATCAAGCAAGAATGTAATTGCCATCAAATGGGTGTTCATAAATAAGCTGAATGAAGATGGAGTTGTGGTTAGAAACAAAACAAGGTTAGTGTGCAAAGGATATGCACAAGTAGAAGGGATTGATTTTGAAGAAACATTTTCCCTTGTTGCAAGGTTAGAAGCAATAAGAATGTTCCTTACATTCTCAGTCTACAAATAATTTAAGGTATATCAAATGGATGTCAAATCTGCATTCTTGAATGGAATCCTAGAAGAGGAAGTATATATTGAACAACTAAAAGGTTTTTAGTTGTCAGAGAATGATGATTATGTTTGCAGATTGAGAAAAGCATTGTATGGTCTAAAACAAGCCCCAAGAGCATGGTATTCAAGGTTGGATCAGTATCTACAACAACAAGGATTCAAGAAAGGTTGTGGTGATAGCAATTTGTATCTCAAATATGAAGGTGAGTATATGATAATCATTGTAGTATATGAAGATGAAGTTATATTTGGTGGAAGCAGTGATAAAATGTGCAAAATATTTGCCACAAACATGCAAGATGAGTTTAAAATTTTCATGCTAGGAGAACTTAGATTTTTTCTTGGTTTGCAAATTTCACAAACTGATAAAGGTATATTTATATCACAAACCAAGTATGCAAAAGAAATGCTTAAGTTTTTTTCCATGGATGATTATAGACCCGTTAGTACTCCCATGATTACTAGCTACAAGTTGAGTAAATTAGATGAGTCACCTGATGCAAATCGGACTTTGTATAGATCAATGATTGGAAGTTTGCTATATTTAACTGCATCTAGACCATATGTAATGTGAGCAATTTATCTGGTAGCAAGGTTTCAGGCTGTCCCAAAGGAATCTCATGTCAATTTAGTAAAGAGAATCTTTAGATACATCAAAAGTACTGTTGACTATGGTTTATGGTATCCTAAAAGCAATGATTTCACTTTAACATCATACATAGATGTAGATTGGGCAAGAAGTGTGGATGAAAAAAAGAATCCTAGTGAAGGAGCTTTCTTTTTGGGAAACAAATTAGTTTCTTGGATGAGTAAAAAGAAAGAGTCTATCACCCTTTCTACAAAAAAGAAGAATATGTTGTAGCAACTGCATGTTGCACTCAAGTCCTATGGATGAAGTAGACATTAAAGGACATCAAGGTAGAATACAATGAGCATATCTCGATTCTTTGTGACATTTCAAGTGACATCAACATCTCAAAAAATCTGTTGATGCACTCCAGAACAAAGCATATATCAATCAAGTATCACTTCATTAGAGAAAAGGTTACAAATGGAGATGTTAGCATGGAGTATGTCCCTACAAAGGAACAAGTAGCAAATATATTTACTAAGCCTCTTCCCATAAAGTAGTTTGAGTTTCTGAGGTAGAAACTGGGAGTAGTTTCTCCCACCTCTTATCACTAAACATTAGTGATAGGGAATATATCCAGGGGGAGCTTCATTGATCATTTATTTAACTCTGGTTAAGAATAGTGTGATCAAGTCATTTAAAATATTGTTTTACAATTTCTAATGACTTGATGGTTGCAGAATTTGTCAAAATTGGAGCATTTCCTTAGGGGGAGTGTACCCTTTTCCATTGATGTCAAAAGGGGATAAATGTGATGCAAAATAGAAGCTTTCTAAGAAGAGAAGAGATGTATGTCATAGGGGGAGTTGTGTTACAGTGTGAATAATCAAATTGGTGTAGAGCTTCAATGGTACTTGGATGAGCAGTTAGAGTTTTGCCATCAATGCCAAAGGGGGATATTGTTGGCATATAGTTGTCATTGATGTCAAAAGGGAAAATTTGGCAAAGGAGATCATTGGCATGATGACAAAGGATGAGTGTGAGAGTAGTGGATCTAATGGCAGATTCGAACTAGGTTTCTCAAGAGCTTTTCATAAAGGTATTGTGCAAGTCTCGATGTCAATGGAGATGTCAGCATGCATTTGTTCATGCTCTCGGTTTAGGGTTTATCAGTTAAATCCTATGTGTGTAGTAGTGTACAGTCATGGTGTCCTCACAAATGTTCTATTTCGACGATGACTTGTGTTTGGTGGTTGCAGGTAGCTTAAGTAATCACTTAAGACCATTATGTTCATCTTGTGATTGGTCCCTCATATCCTGGCAACCGGTTGATGAGGTGTGAGGTTCACATTGGCATGACAAGAGTATATAGGTTGGACTTGCCCACGAGTCTCTCTAAAAACTTGATGACCATATCATCGATGGGACACTAGTGGATTGGCAGGAGTCAAGTTGGTGTCTCTCTGATGGCCCGATAATCATCTTATCGAAAAGACATTGGTATGTCAGTAGGACTTTGGGAGGACTCTCTCCGATGGAGTGATAAGGAGTGTGGAAGTGTTATCGGTGTGACTGAATGGTTTCGATGGGAGTCATTTGGATGTCCCTTCAACACAAAGATACATGGAGATTACTTGGTGGGACCCAATTGGGGTATGAGATGACATATGATGATGAAGCAGATGCATGGCATGACAAGATTGGGTGAATGGTAATCCACATCCTTGTTGTGGATTACAGAGCAATGACATGATAATGAGGTGGATAGGTGAAGTCATCAAGTGTTTTCATTGGAGTAACATTCCATTATTGATAGGACTTTTAAGGAAATCCCTCCAATGCAGTGATGACCTTCCCATCGACGTGACAAAGTGGTGTCGACATGATGTTGAAGGATGTATCCTTGACAATTCGATGACCTACCCATCAGTGAGACAATATGATATCGCTAGGACTATGGAGCTAGTCCCAATGATAGGGTGATAGGAGTATGATGCTGACTACAGGACCCAATAATGTTGATGCGACTGTGGGACCCCATAAGGAAAGGGTGACATGTAGTTAGAGAGTGAATGATAGGATGACACGAGGAAGGAAATGACAATGGACAGTGACATGTAGTGATATGATGACATTGGGACCACTTGTCTACAACAACGAATGGTATCAGTATGATAGCCATATATCGGTGGGAGTGGAGTAGATGTATCATTGATAACCCGATGGCTATCTCATTGGTGTGACTTTCATGTATCAATGGGAGTCTAAAAGGTGTCCCTCTGACAAATTGATAAGGCAAGAAGCTAGAGGGACCTAATTGTGATGAAGGCTAATAGGTGGCAAAGAATGATTGGTTAGTGTGTTAATTTTCATCATTGTTGCGAATTAAGTGGTGATGACATGGAGGAAAGATGGAATGTGGGCCCATGTATTTGAAGGTAATTCACATTGAAGAGAACGATGGACATCAGTGAGACTGTAGTATGTGTCTCTTTGACAGAGCGATATGATAGATCAATGATGAAGATTTGAATAACTTCTTATCCAATGGTTAGGATTTAATGGCTTGACGATGGGATCATGGCGCGAGAGAGAAGATCGATAGCTAGAATTCAAAAGTAGAGATCTGCAATGGCTCAATAGTGTGAACAAGGATTTCAGTCTGATAATCGACATAGGAACAAAATTAAATTATTGAGATGCTCCAACGAACAATTAAGAGAGGTGATCTGACCTATAGGTTGGTGACATATTGAGTCATGTTGATCAAGATCAAATCAGATCAAATGGATAGGAGAATGTATTGAATGCATATCGGATTCTATGGTATGATAGAGAGTTAATTTGGGAAAATTATCTGAAATAGAATTTAATGTTGTATGGCTTGATGCAAGGTATGGTGATATCTAGTAAATCCTATTAGATGTCTTAATGATGAGTTGTACAGTGTTGTGTGGTTCGATGTAGAGGAAACTTACTGAAGAAGGTAGCAAGTGAAAAACCATAACAAATATTTCGTTATGTAAGAGATAAAAAGAAAGAAAAATAAACTGTAGTGAGTGAGATAAAAAGTGTTAAGACAAGGTGTCTGTAAGTTGAAGCAGATAACTGTAACAAATTTTTAAAAATCAAAATTACATGAAGCTGGTTACAGTGGAGTAAGAGAGAATAAAGAGATCTAGCTTATGTACTGAACTGATGCATTGTAGGTTGTGCAGAACCAATTTATGCAGTTGATTGTAGAACTTTGTAAGAGGTTGTAGCCTTCGTTTGCACTGAGTTGTAGCTCAGATCAGGGTGTTGTAGCATCCTTGAAGTTGTTTCTTCTAAAACAAGGAGTTGTAGCTTCCTTGGAGTTGTATCCCTTAAAACTTGTAACTAAACTTTGATGCTTGTGAGGTTGGATTAGGACAGTAGATCCTAGTAGCATTTCTCACCACGGTTTTTCCCATCTTGGTTTTTCCACATATATTTGGTGTTATGTGTTGATCTCTCTTGTGCTTGTGGTTATTATATATGTTCTTGTTTCAATCTACACATCTGAGTTTAAGGTTGAATCTATAAAAGTTTTTAAGGACTAAAAGTTTTAATATCTACTCATTCACCCCCCTCTCATTAGATCATTGTGTTCTAACAGGATGATCTTCTTTTGTATGCTTTGGTATCCATTTATATTTTCTTTTTCCTTTTGGATTTACTGCTTCTTTTGCTTTGGTGATGTTCTCCTTTCTTTGATAGGAATATTTATTTTCGTGTTGTTCCCAATTTGCAAATGGAATGATGCGTGGATGTTGATTCATGATATGGATAGTTGTAGTATTGACAACATTTCCATCATAGGGATTCCTCATGCCCCCTATGTTGGTGTTTACACTAGAAAAAGTTTACCCCAGTTTTGTGGAGGCATTACTATTATGCTTTAATTCTACTAGTTTCAAGATGTTATGTTTAATAAGACCTAATCCTTTGCCCTAGTAACATACCCTATGATCAATGGCCACTAAATATGACTTCTCATGGACACATGATATTTCCATTGGTTCCCATTGTTCAGGAATATTAGTTGTCTACTCTAATTCCAAGATATCTTTATACTCAATATATTTAATTGTGAATGTGTCTTTTCTTGACACCACTTCAAAAGATGCTAATGTGATTCAAAAGATATTGATGATGCACAATCACTATAAGAATCAAGAATCTTGACCACTACTTGTTCTTGTGTGGGAATGTCAAGAGTGGGAGACCCTCATTTTGGATGAAGAATTCTATATGTCCATCAGAAGGAAACATCTCATGGGTATCTTTGAAATTTTGAATGGTTTGCAAGATGTCCATCAATTCATTATCATACTTTGGGGAAGTGAGATCTTCATCTTGACTTAGGGTAGAGAAAATATCACTTATGGATTGGAATATAGTATGTAAATCTTGACAATTTTGTGGGGATATGGGATCTTGATCCTGACTTGATTCAGAGCAACTTTTGTTATCCTCAATAGCCTCTACTTGACATGATCCTTGGGTGGATGATACATCATCGATAAAAGACTCTTCATGAAATTTTGTAGGTATGGGTGAAATAAGGGATATTACTTGCTTCTTTGGAACTTCTTCAATATTCCCAATCATGAACTCATATGAGGGAGAGATATCACAATCTGACGTACATATTTAATGCCATTACGATTTAAAATATTGCTAGACACTATTGATTGGTGTGGACTTTTTTTTAAAATAGTATCTTGATGCATTTTTTATTCATCATGTTGTGATGAATAAGTGACACGAATGTGTCCCACCGTGTTATCATTAGTATGGTTTACATTATTTGAGCTTGATACCTTTCTTGAATCTTTCACTTTTCCATGATCAGGCATGTAGGAGTTTTGTAAATTTTAAGATTTTCATTTCCTAATTTTTTATCAACATCGATGTATCCTTGTTCAATAAGATCTTGGGTTAGATGCTTGAGTCTAAAATAGTTTAGTGTGTTATGACCTTTGTATCGATGAAATTCACAAAAATGATCATCTTTATACCCAACAGGTTTGACTTGTGGTTCTTGGTAATTTTTAAAATCTAGGAGTGTGATAAGATTTGACTTTATCAAATTCTTCAATATGTCTTCCATAGGTTCCCCTAATGGAGTGAATTGTCATCTAGGAGCATTGTTTGATCTTTTTGGTCCTCTTTGAGTGTTTGTAGCATTGATTATTGGTTGATTGTTTTGCAGTTGCATGTTCATTGGTTTGGTGTTTGTTTGTCTTGGAGCACTTAGGACCACTTTTGTATCAACGAAACCACCATTAGTAACGCTTTTGTTCTTGGCCCAAAAGAGGGGTTTGTCATTGGAACTAGTAGATGGGCGATTGTCCTTGTATGCTCGCATGTTTCCTTGTGCGATAAGGGCTCTTTCAATGTTAAGACCTCTAGGGATAAGCTCTTCATATGATGTGACACATTGCATTTTCAGTTGGAAGGATAGATCTATTTCCATGTTGGCAATAAGGATCCCAATTTGTCGCTCTTAAGGATTTGGCCATTTGCATTTACTGGCTCTATGCCTCCATCGTTGTAAGAAATTTGCAAAGGATTCATCCTTGTTCTGTTTTAGGGTGTATAGTTCTTCCAAACTTACATCCATGCCTAGGTTGTAGGAGAAGTGATCCACAAATTGATCTATTATTTCTTGGAAGGTGTGAATTCTAGGAGGTAAATGTGAGAACCATTCTATTGCTGGGCCTCCCAAACTACATGGGAAGAGGCACATCAAATTGGAGTCATTGTACGTAACTTCCATACATGCCACATAAAACTCTTTGATATGATCCTTTGGATTTCCCTGGCCTTTATATTTGTCAAATTTTGAGATTTCAAATTCAGGCGAGAAACGGTATGGACATGATACCAAGGAAAACCCATGAAAATACCCCTTTATCATAAAAACTAGACACTATGTAACTTTCTTGCATTAGAGAAGATTATGCTATGGAGTTAGACCTTTGTCTCAAAGATGAACATCTATTAATAAAACATTTTCAAAAAATAGAATTGAGAAGTGGATATATTTTATCATTTGTATGGGATCATAACAATGTTTCTATCAAAGGGGTATGGATAAAAGTCTCATTGTGCATACAATTTCTTCATCTTTCCTACTTGGATGTCTTGGATTTTTTGTGTAAGTGTTTGGATTTGTGAGGAAAGACCATCTTACAGATTTTTTGGGGGTGGAGCATATGTGTTATATTGTGGAATGGTAGATAAATTAAATGGATTTTGATAAGGGGGTATGTTATATGGTGTGTATGGTGGATTTTGATATTGTGTATGTAATGGTGATGATGGTGGAGGTGTGTATGATCCTTGTAAGTTTTGGATCAAAATGTTTTGTTGTGCACTTGTGTATGGTTATTGTTGGTAATACAAGCCTTGTTGTTGTTGTTGTGCAAGCACTTGTTGTTGAGCATATTGTTGTGCTTGTAATTGTGCTTCTTGTTGTGTTTGCAATTGAGCTTGTTGTTGGGCTTGTAATTGAGCTTGTAATTGAGCTTGCAATTGAGCTTGTTGTTAGTCTTGTAGTTGAGCTTGCAATTGTCCTTGTTTTTGGGCTTGTAGTTGAGCTTGTTGTTGTTGGGCTTATAATTGATCCTGTTGTTGTTGGGCTTGTAGTTGGGCCTGTTGTTGTTGCGCTAGTAATTGTGCTTGTTGTTTTTGTTGATAAGCCAATGCATTTTTTCCTTGTGATTATGGTATGGTTTTTTGGTTTGGGAAAAATTGACTTGTTTGAATGTATTGGCTTGAGATGTTTTGATTTTGTGGAATGAGTGGTAAATTTTGAGGAACCAAGTGGTGAGTGATTTATTGATTGAGTTGATTTTGGGGTGGTTGATATGTGATGATATTTTGAGGGTTGGAAATTTGATTTGGATTTGATACACTTTGTCCTTGATTTTGTGCTATCATTCCTTGTAAAATTTGAGATTTGGGTGGAGGAATGTAAGCTTGAGGTCCCATTTGATTTTGCATTATTTGGGGGACCAAAGGTTGAGATGGTGTCACTTGGTGTTGTGATGTGAGTGGAAAACCTTGATTTTGGATCAATTGATTGGAAGAGTTTCCTTGGTGTGTTTGATTTGGGACAAATGAGTTTCCTTGATTGATTGGATTTGTGACCAAAGGGTTTGATGTGTTTCCTTGGTTGGTTTGATTTGGGACCATGTACTTCCTTGATTGATTTGTTTTGGAACAAATTTATTTGATGTGTCAATTGGATGGTTCGATGTTTGACCTTGTTGTGTTAAGGATTGACCTTGCGCTATGGTGTTCACTTGTCCTTGTTGATCCACTTGGGGTGTTTGACTCACTTAACTTTTTTGAACAAAAGGAATACTTTGGGTACTTGTTGTAGTGGAAGCATATGGTTGGGCACAAAATGTTGGTGTCCAATTTTTGTTTTGGGGGATAGTTGTGTCTTGTGTACCCAAAGTTGTGTTGTTTCCTAGATTGGGAGTGAGACCAAGTTGGGTTCCAAGTTGAGTTGCAACCTGCTAGTATTCAAAGGTTGACTTGGCACATGAAATGAAGATGGTTGAGTGATAGATTGAACAAAACTTTTGACCCAGGGTTGTTTGATAGATGTTTGAGGAATATATGTCACATTTTTCAAAGGTTGCTCCCTAATTATGTCCAAATCAAATGAGGAAGGGAGTTTTTCTCCTTCCTTTTCCAAGGCTAGCATACATTGTGTTGGGTTCAATTTTAAGTGTATATAGTCTCTAGGGGGAAAAAAGTGGGGTGACCACTTTTTGGTCCCCCATATTT
The DNA here is from genome assembly GCA_007258455.2 of Sequoia sempervirens. Lineage (NCBI taxonomy): Eukaryota > Viridiplantae > Streptophyta > Pinopsida > Cupressales > Cupressaceae > Sequoia > Sequoia sempervirens. The sequence goes on from VDFB02085812.1 coordinate 32,630, forward strand.
GTGCACATTCCCTCATTCCTTCCACAAACCCCAAGTTGCATGTGGAAGTATAAGGGACCACAAAAGCTTCAGATAAGGATTTGAGGAGGGGGACACCCATTGAACAAAATCATCCAAGAAAAGAGGGAAAACACAAAACATATTCAAAACTAAAAGGAGGGAACCCAAAACCTCCCAAGAGAAGGGACAATACAACATCTAGTGAAGGACACATTCAACTTGAGCTTCACACAGGCTGTAGCTATTTAGGAAAGCAAAGCCACCTTTCACCAAATTATCCAGGGTAAAGACTTGTTTGTTGAGTTTTTGAAGTTTCATTAAATTTGTGTGTAAGGTAGTAATTTAATGCATGCATTTATATTCCTCTAAAATCCTTTAGAGTTTGCACCTTTTTATTATTGATTGAACATAACTATTCACAATATTGTGGGTTTTAAAATTTATTCCTTAGAGTTTTCTACATAAAGACTAAAATCTATAAAATTGAAATATTCATTTTGTTTCTTGACAATATTAATTTATTTTGTGCTTTTTTATAATCCTAAAGATTAGAGTCGAATAAGAATTTAAAATTAATTTAATTAAAATAAAATAAGAAAACAAAAACCCACTATCAAAGGAACATTTAGGAGAAAACATGTTCGAAAGTTTGTGATCTAGTAAATTCCCCTTGAAAATAGACCAGAATTGACCATTGAGTGATCCAATTTGGTTGTGATCCGACTCCCTAGAACTTGGAGATGACATATTCCCTAGGATTAGTTATCTTTTTAGGAGAGGTAGAGTGATTTCATTCTACCAATATTGAAACATGTCAATTTGGTAAACCTCATGCCTTATGAAGAAAAAATACATAATAGCTCAACATAAGTTACAGTAACCATATTTAAATTTCTTAGAAAATATATAATAGCTAATGCCTCGCCAAGCATTGTAAGGCAAAGTAAAAATACTATAAAACAACAAAAAATAAATGTTGCTCCAAAATTATTGAATTCCTAGTCAATAGAATTACCTAAGAAAAATAGAATTCTAGTGGCATCCATGTAAAAATAGTTATAATATGGTCTCCTGCATCTGCCTAGCTAATACTTTAGGCAAAATATAGATTTTTGTATTTGAGGTTATGCGAACTTTAAAATATTTAGTAAATCATTGATATGTGATTGCACAATATTGTTCTTTTAAATGTTTGATAGAAAAGAAAATCAGATCTTGTGGAATGAAGCATGTTGTATGTTTTAATGTTTCTATTATTTTAAAAAATAAATAAAAAATAACATCTAATGGTGTTATTTAATGGATAATATACACAAATATTTATAATATATTGATCAAACATTGAATACTTTTTTCCTTTTCTCAGGAGTCCTTTCTTATAACATGATCAAATAGTAGGAACTTATATATTTACTCAAATTGGTAATTAAATGGCACCTTTAGGTGTTGTGTCTAGTAGAAATTGGATATTATTTAATAAAAATCAACATGCATAACATTCATATAAAACTATTCAATGGATTCAACTACTTTTTTTATTCACAAAACTTGTTTTTTACAATGTATTTTACAAAGAAACAAGTTATACATAAAATAATTTATTATATATACACATTCAGCCTTTCTATAATATTGTCAATATTATATTAAAACATAAATACATTCAACACAACCTCTACAACAAAGAAAACATTTTTAATTGACCAACATTATGATACTCCCTTTCCCTTCAAGTGTGTGATTTACATCAAACAAATAAATCATTTTTCATTGATCAACATTATGATATTTCTTAATGAACATATGCCACAATTCTCCACCCAATAGATTGCACATATCTTTAAATAATTACACTAAACATGACATGAATGCCATTTTCTTAAATTAATACCAAATAGTAAAGGATTATATATAAGAAGAGGAAGATGACCATCTCTCAATTGAAAAGATGCAGAGCACTAAAGCTTTGTTTGATCTAGTTGAGAAAAATGAAAAATATAAGTAAACCATAGAATAACAAATCTTTATGAAGGGGGATACAAAGGTGGTAGTTGGTAAAATTAAAGAAGAGGTGGTAAAATTATGGCCTTTAAAGGGAATTGTAGTGAAGGAGATAGAAGCACAAGTGAATTTACATGATAAGGACCTTGCAAGAGCATGAAGTGGAGAGGAGACTAGTGTTGCATTAGAAGAAGTGCAATGTTATAGGAAGGAACAATTTTTAATATAAAGATAATCGTGAGTTCCAAGTGATGTCAAAAGAAAAAAAAAATTAAAATTATTAGTCCAAGGAACACTAAGAGAGTACACTAAATCAACATGTGGAAAAGGGAGCAAAAAACAAGAGAAATAATAAAATTCAGTGGAGGTGGATGAATATAATTGGGGAAAAAACATATAAATATGGACAGAGAGAAAAAGGAGTAGCTAGGTAGAGGGGCCAATTTATGGTCCAATAGTTGGATGGAAAAAGACGAAGAAACAAGGAGACAAGCTTCAAATGTACTTCACATGGTGGAAGGACACACTATAGGGGAGGATTAGAAATTTTGTTCTAACACTAAACTCAAAGTCACGAGCACTACAACCAAAAGAATTAAATATTTTGTAGGAAAACAAAGTGAATCCTCTTTGATTAAAGGTCATTTTGAACATGAACCAAGATTAAAAGTCATCATGGAAGTGAAGATTCATCATATTGAAAATGAAAAGTCATTGTTTGGAAATGTAGTCATCATATAAAAACAAAGAATCAACCTAAATATTAAGAAACGAGTATGTGAAAGATCAAATTTTATATTAAATTTTCAATAAACATGAAGAGAAATCTCAAAGGCTCTTACAAAAAAAAAAAAAAGAGTTTTCCTTTTGCCTATAAGACTTTTAAAGAAAGAAAAAAATTCAAATAAAATTTTGTGATGGGAGATCAAATAAATGAATATAAATTTTTAAATACATATCATAAAATTTGTAATATGTATTATTCTTGTTTATAATTTTTATATCTAAACTAAATCTTGTATTTTTTAAAATATATATTAAATTTGAGTTTTAATTGCAAATACAAAACTACCATTAATTTAACTCTTAACTACTCTAAATATATCAAATTCAATGTAACCAAAATTATTATTCAAACAATTAAGATAAATACATATACATATACATATACATATACATATACATATACATACATACATACATATATATATATATATATATATATATATTAATACATATACATACATACATACATACATATAATTTGTACTGTAGGTCAATATGCATCCTTTCAAAGCACTGATTCTATTTAGTTATTCCTTCTCATGACTATTCATGAATTTGATTATGTATACTTTTTTCTATGTCAACGTTTCAGATCACACTCTATGAATTAGTCCATATTATTAATTCAAGTACTTTTGGATTTGACGAGTATTCTTTTTTCCACCAACTTTTAAGATCATTTGGATTTGACTGAATATACCTTTTTCATAAAAGTTTCATATCACGCTCCATAAGTTGAAGTGTGATCTGAAACATTGATGAGAAAAAATATGCTCAATTAAATCGATAATCTTTCCTAATCTAACCCACCATGTATATTTTCTTACCAAAGTGCCAAGAAAACAACAGGTGAGGGAAACGTGCAGCTCCACTCACTGTGCTGTTAATGGCGGCTCCTGTGACCACTCCCACTTCAATTGGAAAGACCATTGAATCCTGCTGTTTTAATATTCCTCGTATGTATGCCAAATGTACGAAACCTTGAAGGAACAAACAAAACTGAAAATGACTTAGTGTTTAAAAAAAAACAATACAGCTTAAAAAGCCAACAAGTCCAGGTAACTCACATTCAACATCCAATCATTGTGCTTCCTTCCAAACCACTGTGACGTTGGAGAAGGAGAAAAGTGGCATGATAAGCCTAGTGTGCACGCATTATACAAACACAATAGTAGCGTGGACTCCAAGGATATATGAATTTGTCCTTGTGAAAAGGAAAGGAGAAATTGTAAACAACTAAATGATATATTATTTTATTATTTTTATGTATTATTATTATAATGATAGATAACTTTCAATAGTAGGAGGGATTTATCTGAAATCAGTATGAATGAGGAAATAAAATATAATTTTTAATGAGAATATTTGAAATATTGTTTATTTTAAAATTTATTGTATCAAAATTTGACTTCTTATTATATTTTATGTCTTTTAAAATATTATACAAAAATGACAACAATTTTAAGTATCTCAAATATTTATTATCAATGTCACAGTGATGTGATTTAAATATTATAATACTATTATTATCTCATATTTGTTGTGATTAACAAGTGTCTAAATTACTTATTTTGCCCACATTTTTATTCTTTCAAATTGGTATAAAATCTTAGTTCATGTATGTTGATACTCAATCTTGTATTGAAATTTTATTGGCACATTTCAATGCTTTTGTGCCCTAATGTTAATAACAGATCTAAGAGACACTAAATGGCCCCTATTTAGATGTCTTTACCAAGTTATAGTTGTGTCTCTATCTTTGTCAATGCCCAAGTGTGCAAATTCCTCAAATCCTAGTTCTTAGTGAAGATTAACTCTTCTCTTATGGTAGCCTAGTTCAATAGCTTGAGTCCTTTGTTTAACCTCATGCTTTATTTCAATTTGCTTAGTGACTTGTTATAGCTAGTCAAGACCTCTTATGCGAATGATTTCATTTAACATGATGACTAATTACTAGCTATTAGAACCATGGTTATAGTCTTGGCTAGTATTCATATGGACCCTTCTTTCTTGAATGAAAGCCACATTAGTATGTGTGGTAGATTGTTCGTTTGATTAGGTCACATAGGTTTTAATATCAATTGGCAACCTCACTATAGTGTGGGACAAGATGTCGAGTTCTAACTAGTTGAAGTGCGGTGGATCCATTTGTTTGGCAAAACTACTTTGTAAATGCAATATAGGTGGAGCAATTTAGAACTATACAGATAGGTGGAGAGAAGCAAAACCCCTATGGGTTGTTGATAGGAGGGTATTTAAGACCCTATTATAACTATAGTCATACGTCTCCCCTACCTTTATAGTGTGGGGATTTGGTTTAGTATGATATAGTTTGAAAATAGAGATATAAATATGGGTGGTACATGGAAATTCATATTAAA
>VDFB02085815.1:0-45232 GCA_007258455.2 Sequoia sempervirens
ACCCAATTGGGTGTACTAGTTCCTGATTAGGTCTGAGTCTACATTTTAGAGCATTGAAATTTTGTTATTTGTGCTTTTGCTTGCTTCCTTTAGGTTATTATTTCAATTTATTGAATTACTGTCATTGGCAATCTTTTCATAAATGGTTTCAAAGCATATCATTTATCTTGTGTTCATTGCATTTATCTTGCATTCATTATCCTTCCTTGATTGTCCCTTGTATGAGATTTATAACTTGGTGTCCTATTGCTAATACTATAGTGAGATGTAGTTTGAGATTCATGTCATTCCATGATAGTACACTCGTCGTGTATCTTGGGTTATATAGCTCTTTCACTCAATGTTGACACTAGTTCACTAGGTATGGACCATACCTTTGATAACTATGTTCCTATGCCTACCTTACCTACAAGCAATGTGACAAGTGATGAAACAATGGTTGCTAGTGTGGACCTCAAGAAAACATAATCCAAATCCACGAAGAATTGGCACGTCTACAAGACCTTGTGAGTACTAAAAACATTTCCAATACCGATATCCCTACCATAGATAACATACATCAAATGATTGAAAGTGAAAAGGGGATAGAGATTGCGCATAACCTAGCTCACATTTTTGGAAAACACCTTAAACCTCAATGATAGAGATACATATATTCAAATGAGGAGATTAGTGAGTTCATTTGAACATGCAAACTTGTACTTACTGTCTAAAATGGAACTGGAAAACTTTACAAAATCAATTGAAGACAAGTATTGGATAAAGGCTATGGAAGAAGAGTTGGATCAAATTGAGAAGAATGAAACTTGGGAACTTTTCCCAAGGCCTAAGGATAAGTGTGTGATTGGCACTAAATGGGTATTCAAGAAAAAGTTAAATGAGGATTTCCAAGTTGTGAGGAACAAAGCAAGATTAGTATGCAAGGGATACACTCAAGTCAAAGTAATTTATTTCAAAGAAATTTTTACCCTTGTTTCTTGTATGGAGGCTATAAGGATGTTCTTAGCATTCATTTGTTTCAAGAATTTTAAATTCTATCAAATGGATGTCAAATCAGACTTTCATAATGGAAACTTGGAGGAAGAAGTGTATATTGAACAGCCAAAAGGATTTCTCCTATCAAAGAACAAGGACTATGTATGTAGACTAAAGAAGGCACTTTATGGGTTGAAACAAGCCCCTAGGGCTTGGTACTCAATGTTGGATAAGTATCCACAACAATAGGGCTTCAAAAAGGGTATTGTTGATAGCAATCTATACATTAAAACTAGAGGTGATCATCAATTGATTGTTATAGTTTATGTGGATGAGATTATATTTAGAGGTAGCAATTATAGGATGTGTCAAGAATTTGTAAATAACATGCAAAAGGACTTTGAAATGCCAATGCTTGGTGAGTTATTTTTATTTCTCGAGTTGCAAATTTCTCAATTTCATAAGGGGATATTCATTTCACAAACCAAGTATATTAAAGAAATGTTGAAGAAAATTAGGATGGAGGACTACAATCCAATGAATACTCCCATGGTTATAGGATGCAAATTAAGCAAGGATGGTAAATCACTTGAGGCAAACCAAACTCTATACAGGTCCATGATTGGAAGTTTGTTATATGTGACAGTAACACGACCTGGTATTATGCAAGTAGTTGGCTTAGTGGCACGGTTTCAAGAAACACCAAAGGAAATGTGTGTGCAAGCAGTGAAGAGAATATTCAAGTACCTAAAAGGAACTATGGATTTTGGGTTGTGGTACCCAAGAGGTGAAGATTTCACCCTCACTGTATATATGGATTTGGATTGGATTGAAAGTATTGATAATGAAAAAAAAAAGTGGAGGTGCATTCTTTCTTATCCACAATCTTGTATCATGGTTAAATAAGAAATAGGATTTGATTTCTTTGACCACAACAAAAGTAGAATATATTGCAGCAGTGTCTTGTTGCACTCAAGTCCTTTGTATGAAGCAAACCTTGAAGGACATCAAAGTTGAGCATGGGCACCCTATTCCATATTTTGTGATAATGCAAGTGCAATCAACATATCAAAGAAACCTATCATGGACTTCAAAATAAAGCACATTCTGATAAAATACCATTCTATAAGATAGAAAGTGGTTGATTAGCAGGTGAAGTTGGAGTATGTTGCTACAAAGGAATATATTGCATAAATTTTAATGAAGCCACTACCAAAAGAGACTTTTGAGTACCTGAGAGAGAAATTGGGAGTGATATCACTCTCATCCAATCATTAAATGCTTCACAAGAAGCATATGTGTAGGGAGAGACATCCATTGCCTTACCTTTCAGCCCTAGAAGACCTTTTTCATTGATGTCAAAGGGGGAGCATCTTCGTCAGGGGAAGAAGTATGTTCTTGTTGCATTTCAAGATTATTACTTTGCAAGGTTGGCATCAATGACAAAGGGGGAGATTGTTGGAAAAATGTTGTCATTGGTGTCAAAGGATTGGAAGACTTTATGTGCATGGGTAACCCATGTTATACATTTGTTTGAGGTTTCAAAATTGAAAAATAAAATTAAAATAATTTGGATGACCCACCCTCTTGGATTCACCCCATTTAGGGGTATTTAAATCTAAAAATAAAATTAATTACATATTTTTTGTGGGCCTCCCAAAGTGGGAAAAACCCCTAGATAGGTGCACCCACCTTGGGAAATTAAAAATAAATAAAATAAAATTATTATTAATGTTAGCCAACCTAGGTGAAGGGGTTTCTATAAAATAAAGGTTGTTTCCCTTGGAAAATAATATGTATTTTCTAAAATGTCGCCCTACTTCGAAGAGATATAATAATATATTGTGAAGGTCATTTGAAGGAAAGCTTTTAATGAATATCTTTCTATATATCAACATATCTGAAGAATAGTTTTGTGGCATATTTGTGAAGACATTATGGTAGATTTATGAAGACATTATTGTGATTTTGTGAAGACATTATTGCAGATTTGTGAAGACTACATTGCAAATTTATGAGAGGAAATTTGGAAGATCTATGAGAAGGTGTGGGGGAAGTTGCAAATTAAATTATCATATTATTCTTGTGGAGGTTGAAGCCTCCTACTTGAAAAGATCATGAGGTTGGAGCCTCTTATTGAAGAGATTGGAGTCTCTTGCTAAGTTGGTGCTTAGTGGTGGGGATTGGAGTCTCCATTGGGTTGGTGCCTATGAATGTTGTAAGAAGATTTATACAAGCAAGATTTTGTCATGGTTTTTTCCCATAAGGGTTTCCACATAAAATTGTGTGTCTCTTGTGCATGCTCTTAATTGTTACATCTTGCATGAATGATACTACTATGAATAATTAGACTTTGAAGTAATATTTCTATGCTTGATTAAGTTGAGAAGTAAAGTTTTGATCTATATTGATTCACCCCCCTCTCAATATAAGTGTGTTTTTCATAACTATCCACCACGCAATAAACACAAGCTACTCATAGGGAAAACAACCTAGCCCCTAAAAGTTCAGGGCAACCTCCTTTTCCTCAAAGAGATTACACAAATCATTCTTGAGTGAGTCAATGTCATTGTTGGATACACATTATCAATGTTCTTATCCTTTTTCACTTTGGCTTTGGATATCTCCTCATCTATGATCTTCATGTTTTAAATAGTGTTCTCTAGGCACTATTTGCTCAACTTGATAACATTAGCAAACAATCCTTCCAAATCCTTGACCTTTCTTTTGAGAGAAACCATTTTTTTTGCATAGCATTGATCATTTTATGGTTGAAGTAGCATGTAGTGTATACAAAATGTTTACTATTGATTTTTCCAAATATATTGCTAAAATTGTCCTTACCTACATCAATGGTATGGTTTGCATTCTTCTCCAACTCCTTACTATCCACTTTGTTATTCTTTGAGGGGGTGCTTAACCTTTTCCTTATCTATTTTCAAGGAAGCCTCATTTTTCTCCTCACTAATAGAAATGGATTTGATCTTCTTTTCATTCCCACTATGAGCAAGGGACAATCTACTATTACAAACTAAAATCAACCTCCAAGTTCATCTTCTCAGAATCAAAAAGTTCATACAACTCATCCTCTTCATCACTCAAATCCACAACATTAACCCCTTTGCCCAAGGGGTAGAGGGATAATTAGTATTTTGGGCAACAATGCAAGAAGACTATCTAGTAGTAGCAAAATTCTCACCTATACACTTCTTGCGTTCTGAAGGTGTAGGGCTTCTTGCAACCACTTTACACTTAATTTTTCCTTTATTGTCAATTTCACTCATCCCTTCAATACTAGGATGAGATTGGGGCTAGGAGTGAAAATAGAATTAGGTGGTTTTGCAATCCCATATTACATATTAGGGTTATTTGAAGGAAAGGGAATCTCAAAAACCTGCAAAGGGGAAAATACAAAGCTAGCCTTTTTTTCTCCCCTTGTTTGTGGGGTAAGGAATTTTAAGCTTATATTGATGACTGTAATGTCGTAAATTGCATCCTATGCAATTTCACTCTACATAGTTGTCCTCTTTAGATAAACTAAGATAATTATGCTCTCCCTCAACTTAAAACCATTTCACACCATCTGGCATATGCCCAATTTCTCAACCATCAAATCCAATTTTCTCATGGATAGTCCTACAAAAAACTTGCGAATAAGGTGGTTGTTGAGATGTTACACCTATCGCATATTGGTAGTGTAACGCCTTTTCCAATTTGCAACCCCATCGGGAATCTTGGGTAGGCTGCCTAGACCAAAAATTCCCTCTTTTGTATTTTGAAGGTGATTCTTCACTTGTCATTGATTCTAAAAGTCATTCATTCTTGCTCTCTTGAAGAAACACATAGCTCTCTTCTCTTCTCATTCTTCGCCATTCTACAGCATTTTCTTGAGCATACACAACTTTCTCCATCTCTCTACATGCATATCTTTCAAATAACTCTTTTATGTCTTCCAAAGTAAACTCCATTGTTGCAAACACGAGCTCATCTTATAAGGAGGCCATTGTCATCTTGGAGTTTCTTGTTGCTTCTTTGTTGCACCAGCAAGCCTTGCTTTTGTGCTGGAAAGGGGTAACTCTTCAAGAATTATTTCTCACTGAGCACATTATATTTGTCTTTGATTATCATATTATTCATCTTTAGTATTTTACGTCTATTTTCATTATCTTGTCTAAGTTGTCTGTGGAGGTGGAAACACCAATACGATGGTTTGACTGAAGCAAACTCTTACACAGCCACCCAAACATTTATCTTTGGTCTTGTGTGTGTAGGTGCAGGTGGAAGACTTGAAGAAAGCTCAAATTTTGTCAAACATTTTCGGTGATGTCTAAAACCTCTCCTTTTCATTTTTATTTGTGCATTCATATTTTTCACCCCTTTCACGTCTAAAAATCTATGCAAAGTATTTTTTGTTTTTTGGTGACAACTTGTGTTTTTTGTCTATATGGGAAACCAACGCAACACACTATCTGACAGTCATGTTGTCGTCCTAGACAGAGAGCTCACCGAGTTATCCAAAAGACCTCTACACCCTACACTTTCGATTTCTAATGTTTGAAAGGCCTAGATAATTTATGCACTAAATATATCAAGTTTCCACAATCCATAAGCATAAATCAATTTTTTGTTTATGGCTTTGATTGTGTGTGTTTTTGTCATCAACGTTTCGGATCACACTCCATGATTTCTCTTCCTTGCTCTCTCTCATCCTAATGATGGATCCTAGAGTATGATCCAAAACATTGATGGCAAAAACACAAACACAATTAAATCTAGAAACAAAAAATTGATTCAATTTATACATTGTTAAATTTCACACTCTTCTATTTCCAATTCACTTGAGTCGTGTCAACTGAGGTAGTGGAGAGAGTGTTTTCTCCTTGAGATCTCGCCATATTAAGGGTAGCAAATTCCCTCCTCTGCATTTTGGTGAACCAGACGTGAACCTCGCCTTCTTGCAAAGTCTTTCTAAGCATCATCTAAAATATTTAAAACCTTTTTGTTCCTTCTTGTACTATCTTCTCCTATTTCTAGATCTTGTGAGATTGTGCATTGTGATTACTCCTTTATGAGATTCACAACCCAATCCACAACCACTGGGTACATAGTTAGGATAAGTTCAAGAGCTACCATGCCTCCAAACTAGTATAGTCCTACTAGACCTGGCCCAATGTTTTTTGGAACTCTTGATCCCTATGGCCCCCAGTCGGCCTTTGGGAACTATTCTCCTTCAAGCTCTGAACCAAATTCTCCTTCAATTTCTTCATCTTCAGTAGATTATAAGACTTATCTTAAGGTCCCCTTTGAGCAATACCATTCTTTAGAAAGAACCTAAAGCATTTCGAAGTTTTCCTAAATTGTGATGACCTATATACTCAAGTCGCTCCTATTATCAATAATCTGGTAAATCTACTCATCTCAAATCGCAAGGGCCTTGAGTTGCTTTGTGCACTAACATAGTCCAGACTCACGTACCTTCATACATGTTATTCTTGAGTAAGCCTCAAGATTCCCAATCGGATATCACTAGTACTCAATTGAATCTTTCGATGCCTGAGGTGTTCATGCACATGGTAGATGCCAATCCAATAGGACCCCCTATGTCTTCTACTAACAACACAAATTTTGTGTGTGTGCCTCTTGTTACTCCTGGGGTTAATGTATCTTAGAATCCTTTGGGGTATCACATCCCTCCACCTAGATCTACACTCCAAACTCCTATAGTGCAAGTCTTTGTCGCAATGGCCAATCCGCCTCCCTTTCCATTTGATCCCATCTTGAACACCCTCTTGTAGAACATGGGTTAGATGCAATCTCAACTCACTAACCTAACTAATGCTGCCACATAATCCACTCTTACTTTGTATTATCATTGTAGCCCTCTTGTTTTAAACATCTTGAATGCTCAAATACCCCAAGGGTTCGTGGTACCAAAATTCTATAGGTATAATGGTAAGGGAGACGCACAAACACATGCCAATTCCTTTACCGCTTTGTGTAGTGACTTTTTACATTAGGATCATTTTCTAGCTAAATTGTTCCTAAGATCCCTTAAGGAGACCACGTTGGATTGGTTTTACTTACTACTTGATAACTCTATCTTCTCTTTTGATTAACTTATAAATCAGTTCTTACAACGGTTCCAAGCAAACACTAAGGTCACTATTTTTGGCCTCGTCCATTGCAAGCAACAACCAAATGAGAAGCGAATTGATTTCATTTCTCGTTACTATTCCATTTATTCCCAATTTCCCTATTACTTTCTTGACCATGACATCCAAAGGATTTTCATGGGAAGTTGTCAGTCGGGGTTGAGGGGACGAGTCTCCCTGATGAAATATCCTTCCATCACTCATCTATGCATTGTGTTGCATGACTATCACTAGATGAGCTTCCACCTCATCCTCACGTCTTGATAGTTTTGGGGTTGCATCTTCTTCCGGAGGGTTGAAGAGAAACAAAGCGGTAGCTAATGTAGTAGTTGTCCCTCTGTGATTGTAATCATAATATAGGTTAAATACACCATATCCTAATGAATTTAAGCATTATTTAACCCCCTAAGCTACAATCCCAATGAGATGTTCAAAAGCTTCAAAAACTAAGAAACCATTAAACTAATCATGAAATAAACACAAAAGCTTAAAAGAAACCTAATCTAGAACTCCAAACCGTATCCCATTGAAGGAGTTGTATCGTATTGATATGGAATAACGACCCTTTTCCAATCCTTTGGATAAAATGAGCAATTAACCAAAATCCATTGTTGAGAACTAAGCTCAAGTTGATAAAACAATGTTATGGGTGGATGAAAAGGATGAAAAATCTTGATAATGGTGCAAGTATGAATAAAGATAGTATTCAAACGAGCAGCATAACTTTTCTTTGATGGAAGTGGATCCATTTCTCTCCAAATGGTGAGGTATTTATAGGAGAGAAAATGAAGAATCAATGGTCAAGATGAAAAGGATCAATCAATGGTCAAGATGGAATCAAGGGTGAAGACATGGATCAAGGATTCTCATCAAAGATCACACGGATGAAAGAAACCATCAAGGGCTCACAATGATTCAAAAAAACACACTTTCAAAGTTGTTAGAAAGTTTGTTAGAGAGTTTGTCAAGAAAGAATATTCCATTTTTGGAGCCAAATAGAAGAATATTCCTTCCCTATGCAAGTGGATGGGTGAGGAAAATTAGTAGTTAGTAATTAAAACTAAGTTTTAATTGTGCAAGATGAGGAATATGAGGATGTCTATTAAATAATTAATTTATCTAATGAAAAGGGGTTCTAAATGACATTTAATTAAATAATTAAGATTATTTAATGAAATGAGAGGACATAAGGTGTTTAAATTAAATAATTTGTATTATTCAATTAAACGGGATAAAAGGTGAATATGAAAGGGGGTGAATTAACCTAATTAAATTAATTAGATTAATAGATGAAGATGAGGCATTTAATTAAATAACTAGGCTTATTTAATCAAACAAGCGAAAAGAAGATGAATTTTAGGACGAAATGCTATTAGTGACCAAATTCAAGTATGTAATATTATTCAAGACAATTTTAAGTATCTACACCATCAAATAGGTGAAAACAATACACTTGGTTCACAATGTAATTGGGTCTTTACAAAACTACCTGATTCTTACTCAAGTGTACTCCAAAGACTATTAAAAGATCATTTAATCACCCTTTCAGAAATTAAACCACTTCTTGACATCAATCCATATCCTAGTTGGTATGACATGCCAAAGTTATGCCAATACCATTGAGTACTCGAACATGACACCGAGCGTTGTGTGCACCTAAGACGCGTAATTTAGGACCACATAGACAATGGTAACTTCTGACTCGATAGTAAAAAGAAGAGCTCTAACAAGTTTATTGCCAAAGTCAATAGCCAACTGCAAATCTACACAGATCCCTTCCCTCCTCATTCTTCCAACTTTATTACTACTTCTACGCCATCTGATGATGTCACGTATGTGAATATGGTGTCTATCACTCTAATTTCCCCTCTAAATCAGAAGGATAAGATCCCCAACATATCTTTAACGCCTAATGACTTGCCCTATCATGGAGAGTACTCTACCCTCTACATTCCCACTCAGGTCAACGATAACATCGTCACTAGCGTTATGGTTGACCCTACCAACAAAGTCAATGTTATAATTGAGGAGACACTCTTCGCCAATGGTCTACATAGGGAAAAATATGATGAGTGCAAGGCTACCATCTCCATGCATGATGGTCTTTCTCTCTCCCCTTTTGGATCGATTTCTTTGTCGGTCCTCATGGGACCTAAATCCATCTCTACGATATTTGTCATGATACCGGAGTTCAACTTGTTCAGAGTGAAACTAGGCATTCCTTGGCTACTTTCTATGAATGTGGTCATTTTTGTTGTCCATAAGTGTCTACAATTTCCTCATGAGGGCACGATGCAAACTATCTAAGACATTGGGTACAAACTGCTAGTGTCACGTGGAATTTCTCTCTTGACCATTTTTGGCCTACTCTGATGGGACCCATGCTACCCAGTGCTAACTTGCTATATAAATCATATTATAAATACAAGACAAGGAGCTTAGCATCTAATTCGGGCATGCCTCCTTCTTCAATCCCCTTTCAGCCTACTCATGTGTGGCAATGAGCTTCATCTTCTAGGCCTTCTTCTTTGGGGGCTAAAGACAAGCACGCTCCCCTCAGTAGACCTCCCCTTTCTTCCAAGACCTCACAACCTCCAACGGTGCCTTATGTTCCTCTGATTGTACCTAGCATGGGAAAAGGAAAGGCCCTTGCGTTGACAAAGTTGAAACCCCGTGTCTTTGAACTTCTAATTCTTCCTGGCATCCCTCGCCCTACTATATATAGTAGGGGTGAGCAATCCTCTTTGTCTGGTCTGCATGTGGCTCTGACATCTCATCCCCTAAGGGTTCCTCCTATTCCTCCCCTGCCCAAAAAGCATGAGGAGGAAAGGTGTTTGTGGTCAAGGTTAAGGATCTTGCACCCCTAACCTCTCTATCCCCTCTTGTGGAGCCTGTCCTCCCACCGTTAATGGTTGTGAAGACAACTTCATCGGTTGCTCTTACATCTTCTCAAGCCCCTATTCTTGGTCCCTGTCTCCGTCAAAACCAACTTGCACGTGAGCATAAGTTTCATAGACGTGTGATGGTGAGGGAACGTGATGTCGCTCAGAAGTTTGGGGATAAGCCTTTTTTTTCAATTCCTCGGTCTTCTTCCCTTTCTGCTCCTATTTATATCTTACTTTTAGTCCCTTCAAGAGACATGGATGAACCTCAAACCAAGAGGGTGTAGGTATTCATTGTGCCTTCTCTGGAACCGTCTCTCATCACTTCTTTGCCTAATATTCCTCGAATTGTGCAGCCCCTAGACATCCCCCATACAAAGGTCATGTCTAGTGTAGCCCTATCTACTCCTCCCGCATCTCAACACTCTATCCTTTTTCTAAGCATAAGCTTGAGTAGGACTTTATCATTGAATCCTACCATAAGAATTCTACTACTTCTCTTTCTTCTTCTGCCCTTATCATTGAAGATATCCCTTCTTCATACGAGTTTGTCACTACTCCTCTTCTAGAGGTTTGCACTGAGGCTCCTACTCTTCCAAAGCCTACAGTTGAGTCACCACACTCCTTCCCAAAGAAGTGTATGTTTGATTCTTTAGAGGAAATTTCAATTTTGTCAACTACTTTTACAAAGGCATTGACACTCAACTCGTAGGAACTAGTAGATGTGGATATTGAAACAACCACATCTCTAGCCCTTACTGCAAGTGAGATGCTTGGTACCGCCCTAGTCATTGTTTCATTGCGAGTTCTCTCTCCTTCCCCCTACAATCTAGATTGGGAGGAGGATGACTTGCTAGATATAATCGATTAGAGCAGTACCCTTCATACCTTTAGATTAGAGAGTTTGCTGGCGGGGATGTCAGGGTCTCTTCCCTAGGGGCAATTCTGCATGGATAGAAGACTATACTTCCCCTTCACATCCTAGGTCTCTCCCTTTTACTTTAGTTCACATTTTCTCTTGAACACATATGCTCACTAAAGTGGGGGTGAAATGTAATGTCCTAAATTGCATCCTATGCAATTTCACACTACATATGCCTTCCTCTTTAGATAAACTAAAATAATTATGCTCTCCCTCAACTTAAAACCATTTCTCGCCATCTAGCATGCCCAATTTCTCGACCGTTAAGCCGTGCTAGTGTCCCGCAAAAATCTACGACTAAGGTGGTCGTTGAGACATTACACCTACCGTGTTTTGACATTGTAACGCATTTGCCAACCTACAACCCCTTTCGGGAATCGCTTGGGTAGGTTGCCTAGACCAAAAAGTCGCTCTCTTTTGCATTTTTGAAGGTGATTCTTCATTTTTCATTGATTCTAGAAGTCATTCTTACTCTCTTGAAGAAACACACATCACTCTTCTCTTCTCATTATCCACCATTCTACAACATTTTCTTGAGCATACACAACTTTCTCCATCTCTCTACACACATATCTTTCAAAGAACTCTTCTACAATTTCCAAAGTAAACTCCATTGTTGCGAACACAAGCTCATCTTGCAAGGAGGTCATTGTCATCTTGGATTTTCTTATTGCTTCTTTGTTGCACCAGCAAGCCTTGCTTTTGTGCTAGAAAGGGGTAACTCTTCAAGAATAATTTCTCACTTAGCATATTATCTCTGTCTTTGATTAGCATATTGTTCATCTTTATCATTTTTTGTCTTTTTTCATTATCTTGTCTAAGGTTGTCCATGGAGGTGGAAACACCAATACGGGAGTTTGACTAAAGAAAACTCCTACATAGCCACCCAAACATTTCTCTTTGGTCTTGTGTGTAGGTGGAGGTGGAAGAACTACTTGAAGAAAGCTCGAAAACCGTCAAATGTTTTCGGTGATGTCTAAAACCTCTCCTTATCATTTTCATTTAACTTTCACCTAGTACCTTAAATTTTGTACATTCATATTTTGCACGCCTTTCACATTTGGAAATCCGTGCAAAGAATTTTTTGTTTTTTGGTCACAACTCTCATTTTCTATCCACACAAGACCAACGCGATGCATTGTTGTCCTAGACAGAGAGCTTGTTGAGTTGTCCAAAAGACCTTTGTACCCCACACTTTTGGTTTCTGATGACTAAAAGGCATGGATAATTTATGCACTACGTTAAATTTCACATTCTTCTATTTCCAATTCACTTGAGCCATGTCAACTAAGGTAGTGGAGAGACCGTTTGCTCCTTGAGATCTCATCATCTTGAGGGTAGAAAATTCCCTCCTCTACAATGACCAACACAAATGGGAGGAGTTATTAAAATAATAATGATAAAACTAGAAGATGAGACCTTAGTGCAACAACAAGCTCACCTTTTTGCATTGATCATTAAAATAATTCTCAGTAGAGAACATGAGATAAAATAAAAAGTTTACCTACAAATTGTGACAAAGGTGACACAACAAAATAAAATTGTAAGTGTAGACACACTAGAACCACCCTTCAAGGTGAAGTACTTGATTAAAAACAAGTTTACATCATTCTAGGGTGGGAGGTCCTACCTTTTAAATTTGTTCATTTTTATTGAGTTATTCCTCGCCCACGAGGAAGGAATTGATTTAATATTTTACCTTGCTCTTGCCCATTCTCTTCACTTTCAAACCATCAGTACCCAACCTCATGGCATCACCTATTAGCTTTTCAATGACATCAAACTCAATGCTACCAATTTTAGCCTTTCTAGAGATCTAAGTCTGGACAAATTGAATGAAATCATGCATAGACTCAAAATAAGAAGCCACATTCCCCTTAATAAGATGTCCCAAATCTACTAATCCAATTTAATATCTTCACGTGAAGATAGCTCTACTCTCACACAAGCACCAGCCATGGTAGCAACAATCACAACAATAACCAAAATGCAATTTTGGCCAGGTAACAATAAGGAAAATGAGGAACAAGATAATTATGAAACTAATTGTTAGTTCTCTTGGAAGGACAATCTTACTCAACCTTCTATCGTCAGCTTGGGACATCATGATGTCGTCACCACATCACATGCCCTAGATTAATGGCCATGTGAAATCACCACTGAGGTCTTTTTATTTTGCATCCAAACAAAATGTTACAAAGTTATGATAGTTTAGAAATGAGGGGTAATGATCAACCAATAAGCCCAATACCACAACGTATTAAACTTCAAAAGATCATGACCATCTCAGTGCATGATGACCTTGAAAGGACCATTAGCCTCCCATGGGTCCTTTAGCATGATTACACCTCGATTAGGCATTATGTCCAAGTAAGTTTTCCAAATCATTGAGTAATAGCACATTCACACTATTTGGAATGCATCCCATCAATTGTCGATACCACCAACCCTCCTACCTTAAGCCTTCGTTAGCCAAACCATCTACCACCATGTTGCAATAACAAGTGATGGTTGAGAACCACTAGGATATCTATAAAAAAATAGTGTGGGAGGTAAGAGAGGTGGATGAACTTGATCCAATGGCATAAAAAAGGATAGTTAATTGAGGGCACTTTAACAATGGGATATAGTAGTAAATATGGAAGTGGCAAGTCTAAGTGGGGTAGTGTTATGTCTAATAGTGGTAGACAAGGGACATAGAGGTGTTATAGATCATTTGGTTAATGGGTATAGCAAGAGGTGTATAGCCAAGAGGTGTATGGAAGATTGATAGATACTATGTGGGGGGACACAAGTAATAGTGGTACTATAGGGATGAGTAGTGATGGATGGGTTAATGGTAGAAATGGGCGAGATTATAGATGCATCAAACATATTAGATTAAGCAAATTTAACAATAAACTCTTGTAATATCTCTAATCTCAATGACTTAATAATGAATACATGATGAATCATATCCATTCTATAAATTTCATTTACAAAATCTTGAGCATTCACATTAGCATCATGGTCATAATCCTCATGGTTCTTAATAGAAGCATCGAATTAGATTTTAGTTTCATTAAATTGAGCAGCCATTTTGTAGGGATTAAATGAGCACTCATCAATGGAAGAGTAGGATGGAAGAGTAGGATCAAGTAGCTTGTCATAAACAAAAAAAAAATAGAGATATAAAGCTCAAAGTACAAACTGAGTGTGAAATAAGAAATATCAGTGAATAGGGTGTGTAAGAGATATTACAAGGCTCAAAAACCTTAATAGATACGGATATAACAATTTAAATGCTCAACCATGAATAGGAAACTCAAATCTATGATGACATAAAACAAGAAAAATATTGAAAAATCTTAACAATTATCTAATAGACGTGTTGTGGGTGTGGATAATGTAATTCTATAATAAATGCTAATTTAGTAAAGTAAATGCATCGCATAGGGGTAGGTGCCTATATGACCAAAGTATGATGGATGTGGTGTTGAACTCTTAAGTGTCTCTACCCTAGACTTGCTACCTCTTTGGCAATGCAATGCTTTGAACTTTGCACTAGACCTAAACACTGTATGTGATGAAGTTCACAAATTAAGGTCTGTTTTGCATCCACAAATTTGTTCCATGCACAGATTTGATCCTACTTAATATGTAACCCTAGCCTATAGCTCCCCTGGTTGGTTTTTGTACTTTGCTCTTTTCTAATATTTGAGTGGTTGTAATTAAAGACAACTTTTGGAGGATTGTAATTGTGTCACAAAGTGACATGTTCACCTAGGCCAACCCCTAGAAATGTGTGTACTCTAAAATGATTTGTGCACATTCATTACTTGTTTTACTGCTCTAAGCTGAAATGTTCCGTTATTATTTGTTTCTTGAATGTTTCTAAGATGAGAGAAGAATGAGCGAGAGTTGACCAAATAAGAATTTAAATTTTGAATTTTTTTAGGTATCAAGTCCTCTACAAACACAGCACCAAATCATGCAAATGTGTGTTTAGTCAACTCACAATGACTACTGGAATGAGTGGGTGTCAACCAAAAGAATTTGAAGTTTGAAATATTTGAGGTCAAGTCTGCATCCACAAGGTCCACCCTGCAACTATGAAAAATGATCCTAGATAGGCAAATAGTCATGACTATATCAAGGATGAATATCTAAGTGTGTGGAATCATAAATTTCATAATAAATGGGGATCTATCAATATGTGTGCAAATGTGAGTAAGTGTATGGAAAGGCATATGTATGAAAATAGGTGGAGGCTAGGGGAATGAGCCCAACTACGCACAAAATTGCACCATTTGTAGATATGTGCATGTATTAAGCCATTCTCTCAAAATAGGCATAAAACTAAATGGAAAATGGCATGGGCCTTTCAAATTTCACAATTACACTAATATTGTGTGTTATTTGCTTTACACAAAAGCAGCCTAAATGTTCTCCAGTCTTATAAAGTTTACCGCTGGCATGCATTCACCACTATATGGTAAACTCTATGCCTGCAAAAATCTATATTAAAGAATATTAGGATATTCTGTATTCTAATTAGTTAAAAGATTGAAAATAGAGAAAAATTAAAAAGATCATAGGATGTTGATAGCTGTTATGAATGAAATCTTGTAAATGAAATGGAAAAGAACAAATGAAGAAACCAAACATGTCCTCACTTTTACAGCACCGGTGATCCATATTCTGAATATCTAAGCAATATGCATATTTCATTATTTCAAAAAGCCAAGAGGAATAATTTTTCATCAGCAATTCACTTCCACAATGAATCGGGAATCATCCTGGCACAAAATGAACCTACTCTAATCTAGCTTAATGAAGCCATCTAATAAAGACACAATAATGTTAAATTACAGATCATAAGGAATTCGATTATATTATTGCCTTTGGACACCCAATAATCTCTTTCTCAAATGGTGCCCATTCACATTGGCCCATAAAACATTACTGTTTTGAAAAGGTCCCAGCCATAAGTGAAGACAGATCATAATCATTTGTAGGGGTGGTGCTTGGAGTTGCAGAAGGAGCTGCGGTAGATCGGACAGCTGAGGGTGGTCCCCTGGTGGAAGATTCTGGGAATGTGTATGCCACTGTACTGCTAGGAATTGCCATGTTGTACATACTGCCAGAATAGAAATTTGTGAGTAATCCTATGTTGAAAATTTTAAATTGAAAATATTGGCTTAAAACAATAATACCATTTGAAAATACCTATGCAACAGAGAAATGTAAAAGCAAATATACAAGCAGACTCATATAATTAGCATGTGGCATCCATAGTCTGCCTCCAATAAATCATGCTTTGTCATGATATATAAATTTTGGGCAGTGGATGACCCTATATTCTGAGCAATGGCTGATCCTATATTCTGGGGATTGGCTCACCCTGGTTTTCTTTAGTAAGTCCTTGAATCTCATTTAATTCTTAGAAATATCATATTGGCTACTAAAATATCCAAATGCTATGGCATCATACGCAGAGACCGTACAAAGAGCTGCAAGTGAGAAAAGTATAATTGTCTAATTGTGTAAATCTAGACAAGACAAAGACAAACCTTCATGTTACCAAGGGAATCTTCAAACTTGCAGCACAAAAACTGGACCTAAGACAAAACTGCTAATTTCACATTGTTTTGGGTTGATTACATCTAATTATACCATAGCTCGAGACTGCTTGTGAGTCCCTCGGTGTGACTAGTCCATGGCGCTTGGCGTCTGAGTCTTTAGAGGCAGTGACGCAGCGTCGAGTCAGGACTCTTGGACGGCCACCAGCGAGTCCCGTGGAGGGGCAGCGACGGCGGCAGCGGCCAAAGGCAAAACAATTAAAACACAACATTTTTTTAATCTGTTTTTTGATTTATATCTTCTATTTCGCCCTAAAAGGGCACTCATTTCATTCATTTGGCAAAATAGGAGGAGAAGAGAGAGTTGTGAAGAAAAATAGGAGGAGAAGAGAGGGCAACCAGCAACTTGTTGAAGACAAATCCAAGGGCATATATCATTTGGGGAGCTTCATACCAGCAAGGAGGTGCATTGAAAGCTCATTACCAGTGATTTGGAGGAGTTTCTATTGCATTCCAAGCTAAATCTAAGAGGTAAGTTCGATTTTAATTGATTTTTTTGTGTTTTTTTAACAAATATTTCATTGTAATTTGTAAAATCACTATTCTTTTGAGTTTGCATATTTTTTTTACAAACCCTACTTGCAACTTAAATAATTTTAGAAACCCTATTTTGTGCAGCCACATTCATTTGCAAATCATACCATATTATTATTTTCACAATGTCTCATACCCCAGTCAGAAAAGACCCTGCTTGGAAACATGCTGAAATCTTTCCCGGAATGAAAAAAGGAGACGCCAAATGTTTCTATTGCAAAACAATATATCATGGAGGCATAAATCGATTAAAATATCATCTTGCACGCATACCCGCCCATGATGCAGTGGGTTGCCCTATAGCACCTCCTGAGGTTGTTCGTGAAGTACAGGTGCAATTAGAAACTTTTGAAATGCAAAAAGAATTGAAAAAGAAACAGAAGCAGGAGTTGTTGAGTGTTGGAGTTGGACAGGGACTTGGTGCTGTTGGAGATGCTTCTTCCATGCCTCCATACCGTCCTAGTGCTAGTGCTTGTGGTAGTGCTTCTGTTTCTGCATCAGCAATACCTATGCGTACTCCTAGTGCTGGTAGCGCTGCTACTGCTAGTGGTAGTGGCTGCTACTACTAGTGGTGGTGGCCTGCTACTACTAGTGGTAGTGGCGATTAGCATTGGCCCTAGAGTTCATAAATCTAGGGTGAAGGCGAGTTGTTGAGTGTTGGAGTTGGACAGGGACTTGGTGCTGTTGGAGATGCTTCTTCCATGCCTCCATACCGTCCTAGTGCTAGTGCTTGTGGTAGTGCTTTTTGTTTTGCATCCAGCAATGCCTATGCGTACTCCTAGTGCTGGTGTTGCTACTACTAGTGGTAGTGGCAGTGTTAGCATTGGCCCTAGAGTTAAGTAAATCTAGGGTGGACTCATATTTTGTACCACGCACTACCCCTGGTTCCCAACCGTCGCTTGAGAGCATGGGTTGGAACAAGGACGCACATGATGCAGCCAAAAAGGCAATTGCAGACTTTTGGTACTACTGCACCATTCCCTTCCATGTAGCCAGGTAATTTTTTTTCGTTTAATTGTTTTAAAATTTATATTTAAATTTTAGAATCTAGATGTATCTCATTATCTCATTATCGAATTCAAATTTTACAATACTTATGTAACTTATCAATTTATTTATGACATGTTATAGGTCACCTTTCTGGCAAAACATGGTTGATGCGATAACCATATGTGGGGCGGGGTTCAAAGCCCCTAGTGAAGATGAATTAAAGGGCCCACTTTTGACTCAAAAGGTGGCAGATGTGAAAGCACAATTAGAGGAGCAGCGCAAGCAGTGGAGCATGATTGGTTGCACCATCATGACTGATGGTTGGACTGATAGGAGAAATAGGACGTTGCTTAATTTCCTAGTTTCCTCCGGAGGTAATTGTACTTCCTTCAATGCATTGGAATTTGAATTTTATTTAGTGAATCACATAATTTAATATGGCTGATTTATGTTTTTTAATTTATTGAATAATTGGTTTTGCTTATTTTTTCAGGTGACACCGTCTTCATTAAGTCCATTGATGCTTCTGCCCAAATCAAAAATGCCACATACCTGTGTGAGGCTATAGAGGAGGTGATAGCTGATGTGGGGGAAGAGAATGTAGTGCAAGTGGTGATAGACAATGCAGCAAATTATGTTGCTGCTGGTAGATTATTGATGGAGAGGCACCCTACTATATTTTGGACTCCATGTGCCGCCCATTGCATTGACCTCATGTTGGAGGATCTTGGGAAGCTCCCATGGATCAAAACATGTGTGGAAGCAGCAAAAAACGTTTGCAAATTTGTATACAACCACACATGGGTGCTTAACCTTATGAGGCAATACACGGGGTTGAGGGAGTTGTCTCGTCCTGGCATCACCAAGTTTGCAACAAATTTTATCACGATGCAATCCTTGATTCGGTCAAGGGCAGCTTTGAGGCGCATGTTTACTAGTGAGGAGTGGTCTTCCTCATCCTTTTCTACAAGCACTGCAGGGATTGCTGTGGCTGATTGCATTTTTGATGAGCAAGGTTTTTGGACACCAATGGACGAGATTGTGAAGGTAAAATTTAATTCTTTATTATGTTCTAATTTTTAATCATATCTTACTTTTATTTGTTTATTTTCATTCACACTTATTTGTGCAACATGTTTGCACTTTGCAGTTTATTGAGCCCTTGCTAGTTCTCCTACGAGTTGCAGATGGGGAGAAGCCCGCAATGGGCTACATATATGAGGGCATGGATAGGGCCAAAGAGGCCATCAGATCAGTCTATGGTGGAGTTGAGGAGAAGTATCGTCCCATTTGGGATATCATTGATAGGAGATGGCAAAACCAACTTCATAGGCCCATCCATGCAGCCGCATGTTTCCTGAATCCGACCTTCCACTTCCACCGTGATCTCCGTGCAGATAGAGAAATTCTTAGTGGGCTCTACACGACATTGGAGCGGATGTTGCCTGCTGTTACTACACAGGTGGTGCAGGAGATAGATGCTTTCAGTAAGGCACAAGGAGCCTTCTTTGCACGTCAAATGTGCAAAGATAATAGGACAACATTACTACCAGGTAAAAATATATTTAAGGGCATAATTTTCATCTCTTTATATTATAATTTATTATTAAATGTTGAACTTGAACTTGAATCTTGAAATGAGATTGATTTTGTTTCTTTTTCTCATCTCAGATAGCTGGTGGAATATGTTTGGTTCTGATACACCGAACCTGCAAAATATTGCCATTCGTATATTGAGCCAGCCATGCAGTTCATCTGGTTGTGAGCGCAATTGGAGTATGTTTGAGCACATACACTCCAAGAAGCGCAATAGATTGACAGTGGAGAGGATGAACGACTTGGTATATGTTCATTACAATCTTCGGCTCAGATACAGGAAGCTTTTTGACCATGACAAAACCCCGATCAATCTAGAGGAGGTTGATCCATAGTCTGAGTGGACCACTGAGGCTACAGATGCAGTCTTTAGTGACGAGGACCTTGATTGGGTGGACCAGGCAGAGAGAGAGGCCAGGTTGTAGCCATGGCTGAGGAGGAGGCTAGAGCACGAGGAGGCATAGATGATGTTGGTGAGCGTGGCATGGAGAGTCAGACACAGGCAGAGACTATGGCTGCAGCTGCAACATCATCCAGGCCCTTTAGACGCCTTCGTAGGAAGGATGCTGGCTCCACTATGCCATAGGGCATAGAGTCATAGAACATTTTGATTTGATGTCATATTTCAGATTTCATATTTGTATGGAACATTTGATGTCATGGATTTCATATTCCATGAGTTTTGTATACATTTGACTAATTTTATATATCTAAGTATGTTATTTCCTTCAGCAACGCAACTACAATTTGTGTACTTTATACTTATGTAATCGTTGTATACTTGTGCATGTGATCAAATTTGCTTTTATTTGTGTTGTATTCAATAAAGGGTGCTTGAAACAAGTTTTAAATCCTTAAAAATCTCTAAATTTCTAGGGTTTTCAACTTTTCATTTTGCATACGTGCGTCCGTCGGAGTTGCGAGTCGGCCGAGTAAGCCCTAGCGTGAGAGCGTCGTCTCGTTACTATGAATTATACGCAATGTACTTATTTCTTTACTGTCACAAAATATTTTACTATTCAAACATAAATATTTAACAAGGAAAGAAACCTGGGAACTCCTCCAAATGCTTGAGGGCGTAATGTAGTAGTATGTGCAAAGCCGTTAGCCTGTATAAGTATAACAAGAAAAGCATATTTTAGATTGAGCTAGAGCTAATCAACACTGGTGATTTGAATCTAAGGTGGGAAAGAATTAATTAACGTCTGTTGCTACCTGGGGTGCTGATAGCAAACCATTTTGTGCTCCCATACTCTGTATAAACCCAGGAAACTGGGAATTGATACCTGACCAACCCTGGCCTGGTATTTGTCCAAGATTATCCGATGCTGGTATACTTGCATTATTTTGAAAAGAATGCCGTTGTTGCTGTCCCTGGTACAAAGCTGCTTGCTTACCCCCAGTGGCTGTTCCAGCAGCTATCAACCATGACTGCTGCTGAGCCAAAAGTGCTGCAATCTGTTGTTGATGTAGAACATATGGAGAAGACATGGCAGACTGAATGCATAA
The DNA here is from genome assembly GCA_007258455.2 of Sequoia sempervirens. Taxonomy (NCBI): domain Eukaryota; kingdom Viridiplantae; phylum Streptophyta; class Pinopsida; order Cupressales; family Cupressaceae; genus Sequoia; species Sequoia sempervirens. Next base: position 21,182 of record VDFB02085815.1, read on the forward strand.
TAGTCAATTAATTGAACAGCCACAAATGTTGAAAGATTAAATTATGTTGCTTTAATGAACTGCAAGGCACCACTTACCTTTTCAAACTGGCTCATTATATTGTCTTTTGCATTAGTTGGCATCTGGGGCTGTGCTGGTTTATCCATCATGATATCTTTTTTCATATCAGTTGGAAAATGTGACTGCCCTTGCTTATCCATAACTGGAGGCGATGCTTTGAATAATTCCTCTAGTCCTGCAACTACATCATTCTTAGCTGTCACATTCACTCTTTCAAGCTTTTTTCCACCTGGTTCTGTTGCTTCTGCAGCTAAAAGATCAAGAGATTGTGTTAATTTCTATCCTTTGAAATTTAATGGTAAAAGTAGCTTTAAAGCTCTGCTTCTGCATAAATAGCATCTCTAATGTCAAGGTAAACACAAATTCACTCTTAACAAAAATTGACAATCACTTACATTGAAATGCTGCCCATGATTTATCATCTGCTTGGGAAGGAGATGCCCCATTGGTGAGAGGCGTGGGATCTTCAATTCTCAGGAGGTTGAAAAGCTCGGTTGCTGGATCAATCTTAGGGCTGCTAGCAACAGAATTCTTTGCATCTCCAATGACAGGTGCAGCGCCAGTTGTTGATGGAACCTGATGTCAGATGGAATATGTTTAGATCACAAATAAGAAAATAAGAGTGAGATCAATAACTGTTAGTTTTGGATAGAAATCTTGAATATATTGGAAATTCAAATAATAGCTGAAAAGCCTCTTAAATATGAATTCTATTCATCTTTTAACTTATTCTAACATTACACAGAGTCTGAAAACCACTACATGGTGTGTTGAAGTTAAAAGCAATGTTTAGAAAAAGGTTATGTTGTTTTTGCCCCTCGCACATGTACAAGAACATAATGTTGAACAACTAACAAAATAATATCCATGAATCAGAGTAGCACAGAACGATTAAAAAGGGAAACAATTAGGGGAATTTATTGCCCATGGGTTTCCTTCTCCCATGGGATATTGTTGATAGCAAATAGGAAACATTAAGGTTATCAAATTATTAGCAAAATGATATTGCAATAAAATATAAATAACCAAAGTAAAAATATATTTAAATAACACTGAGTTGAATAATAAAATAGCATGTAAATGATACATAAGAACACTGAGTTAAATAATAAAATAGCATTTAATTTTTTAAACTATAGTAAGAGTCCAAGGGGTCAAGCTTAATTGATTAAAGCATTGGGTTCTCATTGTGGAGACCCAAGTTCAAATCTCCATAGGATCATCTTATGTGGAATTATAAGTTATGACTTTTGGTCTTCCATAGTTGGCTTCTAATGTAGATGTGATTTCTAAATAAATGGATTTAAAAGTACTGACTATTGGTCTTCCACAGGTGATTTCTAGTGTGTTTGCTCATAAGGAGCTATTATTAGTCTCTAATAAGTGCTCACAAGAGCTTGTATGGGTCTCAAGTTGCTGTTCATATGAGCAGAATATTTGTAACTTTCAGCAATGAAAAAATAGAAAAAGAATTATAATAATGTGACCAGATGATGATGACAATATGTTTTCTGAGGGTTGAATCTTAAGGAATAACTGATGACCAAGATGATAGTTCAACGTGTAAGCTCAAGATATCATTTCACTCATGTTTGAGCAAGGGATTTTGCAAGAAACAGTGAAGCATTGGTGATAAATGGCTGGTCATCAAATAGTTTATTGTTACTAGCCAAAGACCATTTATTGGTTATTCTACACCCAAACGGCTCATAAAGCCTTGTGGCTTGGTACAAAGAATCTGTACTTGTTAAAGAATCACTCCATGCAGTTTGGGGAAAACTAAGGTCTGATGAGTTGCCAAATCATTGATGGTGAGTAGCAGCAAGGAACTATGTCTATGTCAACCTGACACGCAGGCAGTTTCAATGTAAAAGCAATAACTAACTCATATGATATCAGATAGATCTGAAATTTGTTATGGAACTGCCTGATGGCCTGACCTACCCACAAAGCAAAATCCGGTCCCTTTAATCCTCCAAAGTTTAGAGAACAGTATATTGTATTTTGGCTATAACATGGTAACATGAAACAAAATCAGCTAATTTCAAAAAGATTGTCTGAATATGGGAAGTAATGTCTGATTTTGTTAGAGTTGTGTTTTGACAATAGATTCTTTCACTTGTAACATAAAATGTCCAATCGTTCATACATCTTAAGTAAAGAACAACACAAACAAATGTCCCATGGAGAAATTTCAAAACTATAGTGGAGAAAGTTAAAAAATTTCTTGTGGATAAACTCAATGTGAGGAAAAATCCGGCAATGAAAAACTTCATTCATCTTCATGGCTTGAGAAATTTGTAAGGAGTGAAAGCTTCTTGAATCATGGAATTTTACAAATCCCCCAACTCTGCAAGGTACTGCATCCTGTCACTGCTCTGCTCATCCTGCTTGCTGCTTAGAAGACCCGGACAGTCTCCAATGGGTTATTGGTTGGAATGGTTAGATGCATCTCTTAGGAGAGTTTACATTTAATGTGTCTGAGATGATGTTGTAACTTCTTTTCATCCCCAAAAGTTTCATCTTCATCATATGTTTCTTCACCTATGATACTTGATTTGCCCATATAATACTGTTGGTTGTCAAAACGTAAATTCCAACAATCAAACATTACTCCCCACATTCAGACATTATATTGCTGCACATGATGTGTGAGTAATTGGACATTTTATATTGCAAGTGGAAGAATCTATGACATACATAGTGGTATGACATACTGTTTCAGGAAATCCGCATTTTTAAGCAATTAAAGTTTCCCCAATGCAAGATTTTAAGATATTGTTCTTTGGGATCAAACGCATGTGGTATGTAGTACTCGGTTTTTTACTTCACTTACTCATCTATTAAAACATGAGGTCCTTAAATGACACATACAAATTCAAATGTGGTTGAGCCAGCCATGCAGTTCATCCACTTGTGAGCGTACTTGGAGTGTTATTGAAGACGAGCATTCCATGAAACGCAACCGTCTAACACGACAACAAATGAATGACTTGGTGTTTGTTCACTACAACCTCTGCTTGAAGCTAAAGAAAGCTCAAGGTTAGACTTTAAATATATTTGCAATCATAATAGTAAATTTGTAATTTTATTCATTATGTTTTTCACTTGTAAGGCCAAGACTAATTTGTACATGGACAAAACTAGGTACTATTGAGGATGACGAGCAAATTGAGCTTGATGAGATTGATCCAGAGTCTGAGTGGATTGTTGGTGATAATGACTTTCTTAAGCCTGAGGATTTTGAGATCCTAACAGATGCCAATTTAGATACTTATGATATTGAACAACTTAGGAGAGGCTCTAATCCAGGAGCTCCATCATCAGAACCTGCAGCCCTCTAGCATAGCTCTATTTGTAGTAGCAAGAGTCATTAGCTATGTTTGATTTTTTGGAACTTTGTAGCTAGTTTATAGGTTGACTTTGTACAAACTATATTGTAATTGAAATTTTGTCAACTATCAGCATCTAGTTATTATTTATGCATTGTGAAGTATGCTTTGTGCAATGCAATGTAATCAGTGATATGAATATAAAAAACAAAAATCTATTTTCTACAATTCATGGGTTAAACTCTTTATTTTATTTGCTCTCTATATCTCTATGCTATGAAAATACCTTTGAATTTCAAAAAAATGGTTTTTATCTCTTGTTCTACAATTTTTCATGTTTTTCTAAATCCGATTTTTTCCCCAAAAGATTTTTGCTGCTATGGAAGGCATCAATAGAAGATGCTACAGATGGTTTACAAGATACCAAAATTTACTAGAAGATTTGAAGGCAGCTTTGTCATTCGTAAAGAATGTAGATTTTTCCTTCCCAAACTACCCAGAGTGGATTAGAAAAAAGGGAGGGCAAGTGCAGAAAAAAGAATCAGAGAAGAAGCAAAGTCCAATTCTAGTAGTCTTTGTAGAGTGATGAGCACATAGAACTAGAAGCACAAGCAGCATCAAACCATAAATCATCTTCAAAGAAATCATTTGGGAGCAGCTCAAACGAAGGTTCACACAAGAAGGGATATCATGTTACCCCACACCTCCACTAAGTCCAAAGAAGTTAAATGAAGATACCAAAAATGAGCTAAGAAGAAAGAGACTTTGCTTCTCTTGCAATGAACCATGGGAGTTAAGCCACAAATGTCAAGGCAAAAATGAAATGATGTCAGATGGAGAATCAAAGAAACCTACTAAAGAGCTGGAAGAATAGATGAGAGAACTTGAACCTATGATGAGCGTTCTCAGGCACAGTCTGCTTGGAGAAGAAAAGGAAGAGATAATGGAAAGAGAGGTTCAATAAGTCACAAAGGAGTAAAAGGAATCCACATTGGATGTTGCAGGTAAGGACTCCTTAATAAATATTTCAATGCTCTCTAATGAGCTCTCTCGCCTCTAAGAAGTATTTGTTGTAATGAAGTTAATGAAAGATCAACATTGTAAGAAATTGAAGTTATCACTTTCAGGAAAGAATACACAAATCCCTTGTATGAGGATACAACTCCTCTCCAAGCACTGGAAATGATAAATCATAAATGACACCACTCTCAGAAGGGAGTATATAAATCTACTATATGATTCAAACATTGTAACAGCTAAGCATGAGTTAGAAGATAATTTGAAGTTGCAAGGATGTGAAACAGAGCAAATGTTAGAAGAATTTCCCATGTAAATGAAAGATATGGAATCTAACACGAAATATCTTCTTGATTTCTGATAGTGCAAATCATCAAGTTACCAATGCAAAGCACATAGTCCCAAAATTGCGTGTTGGAAGGATTGATACTTTTTATCACCCTCATACCAACAATAGTTGGCTTACTTAACCTCAAGCATGGAAGAAAAAAGTAAGACTTTTGATTGCTTCTTCGAGTACAGCTCAAGAAGTACGAAGGGCAATAGAAGCATAGGTTTATGACATCACTTTCATATTATGCCATTACAAGATTTTGACCTTCATGAGAAGATGAAGGAAACTAAATGAAAAGTGAATGTTTTTTCTCCATCTCAAGACTGCTCATTCATGATAGCATGGAATCCAAGAATTTGAGGCATTCCCGACATTCATCATGGCAGAAAATGTCATACTTTGCTCTTGCCTTGGATGTCAACAATGACAATGAAGAGCTTGTATTCAATAGGTATGGTATACTTGACAATTTTTCAGTAGGCCAATTAAAAAGTGTTAGAACCTTAAAATTTTGCATCAATATTTCCTTTGACTTAATATGCCTGTTTTTGCAGCAAACAGTCGAAAGATTTGAGAATCAAAAATCAGAACATGAAAAGATAAGAGATTTTTCGTGGCAATATAGAACTGGCATAAGTAAATTTGCCTGGTAAATGTTTTTTTTTTTCTTTCTTAATGGTTATTAAAAAACTTACATGATGTGATTGCTCGGGAGATTTTGATGGCATGGTTATGGAAGAGGAAGAGGAAGACTCATGAGAACTTGGATTTGAACAAGATTTTGATGATCTAGTCTGACGAGTTTGACCCTGAGTTCTTCGTGCATGCTCCCAATCTCTAAAATTCCTTGCATGAAAATGATCATTCTCTTTCCCTCCTTTATTTGTATCTCCATTATAACTACGAAGCGTTTCTGAAGCAACATGCTCTCTGTGTTCTTTTTCATTAGTTAAAATCTGATGTTTATCTGCAGGTAAACACTTTTCCTCCTGTGTTTTTGAAGGTGACCTCACATTTCGTGCTATCCATCTTCTTGCCTCATACCTGGAAAAGGTTTTGACCACAACATGAAACGAAGTTTAGAATCAATCAGTAAGATATTTGCAAGTAGCATGGATAGCTATTGGACAGATTGCATACTACCAACATTTATATTATTACATCACATTATGATGGCAATTATTATGAGGACCATAACCAATTATTGTGAATCTCGGTGATTGAAAAATTGAATCAAATAGTTTAACACTTGAATTCTAGCAAGAAATAGAATGCAAATCATGGAATCTCACTTTGCACGAATAAAATGTTCAAGACCAGCTCGATCATTTTCTGAAGGTCTCTTGAAACTTGGCAGAAGCTCAGCTTCCCAGTAAGCATTTGCCTTGGCATTGCCCATGCCTGCAACAAAATCATGTGATACAATGCATCAAATACCTTTAAGCTACTAGTTTTAAAGCAAGAAAGCTGCTGAACTACATAAAAACACAAGCAAGGCATAATTTTCAAAGAATCACTTCATGAGAGGACCATGGATGAATGCTTTTCTATAGGTCTTACTCTGGATGAAGCTAACTTGCTCTGGAAGCCATGTGTCTAAGGTAGCAGAACGAACCTACAAATCAAAAATACAAGGTCAGAGCAAACAAGACAAAAATAAATTAAACAATAGTCCAAGTAGTTTACAAAATTAGAACTAGGATGCATTCTGATCAATACTATTTTACAACTAAAGGATCTAATTAACTCATCTTAAAAGAATTACGATGAAATTTACTTCACATTACATGCCTCTTGAGCAGTGATAATCGCTCTTAACTCTGATGCATAAATTATTCAGAGAAACACACTGTTGTTTGGTGAAAGATCCTAAAGGACTGTTTCAGCAGAATACAAATTTGTAGTGACAGTAGAAAATATCCAATCAAATGAAATAGTTCCAAAAATACTATTTGTTTTTGTCAATTGTCAATCAAAGTTGAACTCCTCTGGTTTAACAAGATTCCAATTTGCATCCTTTGCAAGAAACTTGTAAGCAAGAAAAGATTGCAATTGATCATCTAAAAGGCTTTCAAGGAAATCATTGTTGGCATAATCAGAGAGCTTTTGCTCAACAAGGCCTATCAAGGGTGGCAAGCTAGAGGTCTACCTCTTGCTGCAACCATGACACAGACAGATCTCAGCATCATGTAACAATTGCACCAATGACCAGAGTTAGGGATAAGTCTCCAGATTCCTGGCAGCAAAAATAGAAAGCAATACCTTACGCAACTCTTCCAGATCAAGCAAACAAAGAAAATCAATTGATCACATTACATGCTGGGAACATAAACACTAGTAAACATCTTCAAACTGAACCTTGACGGTGTCCATCATCTGTCAATTGGTCTCATGCATAATGGAAAAATCAGAATTAATGTTTGACAATGCTGCCACAAGTGTTAATTGTCATACTTAAGATTACATATGATTCTATAATTTAATCTGCATCCATTCTATAGCTTTAATAAAACACAAAAGTAACATCTGTACTTTTAGCTGAAGAGTTACAAATCTGATTACAGATACAACTTGAAACAATGGCAAATAAGAAAATTTAAAATGAAAAGAAAAGTGAATCAAAAAAGATATAGTAAGCCACAGTTTTCCCTCCCTAGAAAGATGGAAAAAAGTATATCGGAGAAAAGCATAGAACCACAAAACCTTCAAAGTCTAATACTGCAAAAGAAAAGAAAAAATGTGGGACTTAAAAATTTGCAATCTCATTAATCTTTGCAACTGCTCCTTTGCCTTATAAATACATCTAGAACATTATCTTGTGAAATTTTCAGATTCTTACTTCCTATATTGAAATATAATCTTTTAGATATTAACAATGTTCTCAAACTCATGCCCTGCAGGTAAGACAATATGACAGCGATTTCAAGCTCAGCCTCTTAGACATAGAAAGTAGTGTAGGAATTCTTAGACAGACTGATCATGTGCTTGGATTTTGGGTTAGAATCTTCATCTACCAAGCCACCTGATGGATAGATACTTTAAAGAGTCTCTTCTGTAGATATAATGGTACCTTGGGCAAACAGCATAGTTACTAGATCAATTTCGTTCAAATCCAGCCAGACCTGAATTCTTTGGAGCAGATAGGTTTGTCCAATTTGATCAAGACTTTTCAATTTTAATATAATTTTACTGAAATGTTTTGACCTCCCAAACAAATCAATTTTTTGAACCTGGCAACTATACAGGGAGGTAAGACTCGATTAGACAAAGCAACGTCAATTAGATCCAAACCTAACTATGGTCACATGTAAGCCTGAGATATATATACATTATAGGTTCTAAAACCCTAGGAACAGGGTCATGATCACTGCACTTAAGTATTCAATATTTGTCATCTGGAACAAATATATCAGCTTTTTATACAATTGATTCATTGAACATGTCAGTGGCTTTTAGTTTTATACCATCCTGATTTTAGATTTGTATAAGATATACTGATATCTTCTATTTAATTAATCACTTTCCAACAAAAATATGGAAAGTAAATTACATAAAATGCAGAAGGAAATAAGGGTAATGCAGTGCTAAAGAAGGTAGAAGAATTAGACCTTTGAAATGTGCACACCGAGGCTTCTGTGTATTCCTGAACATTGAATGCACACGAAGATACCCAGGTTCACACTTGCCCACCTTGGGCCTCTGCATTCAGATAAATACATTTACATTAAAATTTAAAAATACAACCTAAGATAATATAATAAAATATTAAAAGGCCATTTGGAAGCTTGCTAGTGAGCAGTAATGAAGCTTTATGAAGCTCCAAGAGGAAACACTTACAGTTCAAATATCCTTAGCTGACTCAAAAAAATAAAACTATAATCTCTAATGGATCAACATCTTCATATTGTATTGACTAAAATGAATGAGGCCACAGTCTTCAGGCAAAATAATAATAATTGTCTAAATAAGATATTTATTTTTAATTAATATTACATTTAACAGGTTCAGAGGCAACACTGCCTATTTGGACGGACCCTCCAACATACATTGGATCCTTCACAAAACAACAAATTTAATAACAGAATCTTATGTAAAAAGGAAATCAAACGACTTAAGCATACTTGCAACATCACAAAGCTCCCATATCACATACAAAGGCTTACACACTCATAATAATTATAGATGGCTATCAGATAACAAGAATAGTAGCAATTTGTTATTGACAAATAAACCTGACTTTCATCTTGGGCATTTGCTTCAGTCACTGTAAGCCAAGAAGCACTTGCTGAGAGATAGGTTAACACAGGCATTCCTCTAAGCGAGATCACACAAGGCAGAAATAAAGTGAAATAACTGTAAAAAATGTGAGCCCAAATGAACATTCCTATGCAAAGAGCAAGGAAGCATCCACATGTCAAGAGAGCCTCATTAATATGGCTCAAAATATGATTACTCCTCTCCACCAAATAAGCCATCATCCAAAGCCAGCTGACCACAGTTGTCTTCATTTTTGGAAGTCATCTCCAGCTCAAGTGACATGTCAACACCTTAACAGGACACACAAATACAGCCTAAATTTCAAAGCATTTTGGAAATCTAAAGTTTCTTCATCAAAACCTGCATATTGAAAAATCTGAAATGGAATGTACCATAAGAAGCCTTTAGATTGAATAATCTTAATTAGCCATGGAACCTTCTTGGGCTCTACAAAACACTTTTAATTTCAATTGAAGCTCTTTGATTTGAGACAGACAGTCCTGTATTAGATCAAATCATCAAACCATTGAGGATCAGAGTCATAAGTTCTTGTTGAAGTTGAACAACCCTTGCTTCGTTTGGCTTGTTCAGAGCTCTTTAAGCTTTTTGCAAGCCTTGTTTGGAGACATTTCCACAGGAATATGGAATCTCAGCTCGTTGAAAAATCTTGAACTGATAATTTGCATACCTCGTCCAAGTGATTGTAAAACTTGGGCAAACCACCCTCATTGCTTGGTTAATTCTTAGATCAAATAATGATTAGCAATAAACCCTTTTGGTTCAGCAAACCCTCCATATCCTGTTCCCAAAGGCTATAATTTATCCCCATTGAACTTGGTAATGCTAGAGATGCTATACATCAAAGCTTTCAATGGAAAATAAGATGTAGTTTAGAAACTCCACCACCAATACATATAACTTGATGAGACAGCCTTTTAAAGCTTTGAGTAAAAGCAAAAAAGAAGTCAACATACCCAATTTATGGTCTCTGAAAGAACAAATGCCCAAAGCTATTTTTCCCTCCAAAAACAATATGAATATTCAGAAAATAAGTTTAGGAAATAGAATGCAACTATATGTGCCAAATGGCATTCCCTGGTTTGCTTAAATCTGCTCAATAAGAATGTACCATTTAATCTTTTCACAATCTCTTGCTCTACCCTACTGACTAGGAAGATGACTTGGCATTTATTAATTACTACTTGATTTCATTATTCTGACCTATCAGACACTATCTCATGTAGCTTATACAAACAACTAGATAAATGAATGCCAACTCATAATACACCACATGGACCATTAATAATTTGCCATGTCATTTTTGTGACCAATAATTGATGTTTCCATAAGTGCTCATCATGGAGACAGCAATGGGCTTTAACCATCTGGAGAGGAAGGCAATTTCAAAACCAGTCTAACCCTAATTCCACATGAGGTGGGATCAGTGCATAGCAAGCTGAAGGAAAAGCACAGACTTTATCAAAAAAGGAAGAACTTGATAATAGCTGTCTTAGGCTTTGGTGTTTTGGGAAGCAATGCTAGCTGAATTTCCTAGTTTTTACTTCAGTTGCTCATAGAACAGTCTAAGCAAGAAATTTTGGTTTTGTTCAGTTTTTAAGTTTTTGAGTAAATGGAAGGTGCAGCATTTTAATGAAGGTATTAAATATATTAAATAATATAATGGTCATCTTAGTTAGGTTAGATAGTTTCTATTTTTGTCTTTTGTTTACGTTTGTTTCTTTTAGAAACATCGTCTTGTAATTTCTTTATAAGGAGCCTTCGTCTCCTTTTGTAAATCAAGCAATGATGAATATCGAATATTCTACCATCTCATTTTGTAATATGGTATCAGAGCTGGTCTGAGCTTGTCTCCCTCACGGGAGGGCTCAAGATTCTAGGAGGGGTATTAGAGCAGGAAAAAATAAATTTTTTTCTGGGCTCTTTGTATTTTTGAAAATATTCGTCTCTCTCTAAAAAAAAAAATCACGGATTGGCCGTCGTGTCTTCTAGAGTTCATTTTTTGTGAATCGCGTGTCTACAAATCGCGTCATTCTTCGTGCGTCTTCTGCTAAGTGCTGGTCACGATTTTCAGCAGTTTCTAGGCGCAATTTCCAATCGTTTTCTGGGCATTTTTTCTCCTATTCTTGGGCGCGGATTTTCATGCATTTGTGGGCGACCTCTTGAGCACGATTAACACCCTTTTCTAGGTGTATTTTGCTTCTACTTGCGCGCGACTTCTAGGTGCAATTTGTTGTGCATTTTTTCTGATTTCATGACGCCATTTTGGGCGGTTTTCCTCTGTTCTGGGTGTTTATAAAGATGCAACCTACATTTTTGACACGGGTCTTTGTTTGAAGTTGGTTTTTTGTAGATCAAAAGATTGTGACAATGACAGATTTTGTGGGTTTCGTTGGACGCATTTTTGCAGACAATCACGATTTGCTGTTACATCCCACCCTAGTGGCTTATAAACATTTTTATTTTCTTGTTTTTGAATTATGAATGATGCAAACGTTGAGTTAATTATGCATGAAATGATGGAAAATTTTGATTGTGTTCTGAAAACGCAATGGAAATATGTACCATGTTTTATTCTGAATGTTCATGCTGTGATGAAGCCTTGAAAGAAAGTTCAAAATTTTACTATAATTGAATAGATTGAAATATGTTTTGATCATTATCAAGATGAAAGACTAATCCTCCTTCGTTTGTTGGAGTTGGATGCAGGATAGCCGTTTCGCGATCTTCGGGAGGGGGGGAAGTATCATCTGAGTAGAGAGGTAATGTTGTAAGAACCCTGGAGTCGCCATCTAAGTTAGGGTTGGTCTAGGGATCTCGAAACCCTAGGAGTGAGTAATGGGTGCCCTGTTGTCGTAGGTCTTCGAGTGAATCTTTGAGGTGGTTTTGCCATCAGTGGTATTAGGGTTTTGTAAACCGGTTCTTTAGTCTTTATTGGTCATTGAATTTTACCTAACTTGGGTACATGGATTCGTTGTTGAATTGTCGTCACCTGCAAAGTGTGAATCATGTCCGATGATGTGTATATTTTAATGCATATTTATATATATCTAAATTAATACGCGGATATATAATACAACGTTAATTATTTATTTACTATTCTAATATTTTCCTTAAGAGTATATTGGGGACATTATAATGTTTTGAGATATTTTTAAACATAATACATATATTCTTGGTGAGCATTAAAATAAAGTTTTATATATATATATATTTAATCTCTTACCTTATTCCGAAATTAAGTGAACATATTTTGGAAACATTGGAATTAATTGATTCTAATATTTATGATCCTCTCTTTTGCTGAAGTGGAAGAATTTGAAATCGAGCAAATAATCCTCTAAGCCTTAATTAACTTCATAAAACTCTCGAGCACTTGGGTTGGACACGTTTTTCTCAGTCGAGGGCCCTAAATCTCCGGGTATGGAGGCCAAAGTAGAAGGGCGTGGTCGAGCTAGAGGAGTGGATGAACTTCTTCGAGACGTGATCTGGTGGAGACCAAGAATGCTTCGAATGGATTCTAGGCCGTTGGCGTATGAAAATGGAGAGGATTTTGTGGTAAAGAGGATAACGAATTGGGGAATAACTGCCGGGGAGAAAAGGAGAAAGAAGGGGGACTTTCGGGAACCAAGAAAGGAAAAAGGAGTGGAGGAAAAACGAAGAGAGAAGGAAGAAACTCAGGTTGCCATTGAAGGGAAAAATTCGCAGATTGGGGAACCGGCTAAGTATAGAGCCGTCTGGGAAGCTGTGCTCTCATTATAAGGTGAAGAGAAGGACGTCTCCAGTGCAAGCTGAACCGAGCTGGGGAGTTTTCTCAGTATTCTTTCATCAATCTTCAGCGGAGATAATTCTTGCTCCTGGTTCTTCAACAGGCACGTAACTTACTTATGTTTCCTTTTTCTTTTGAAAAGATGAGGACATTTTTGTATGAATCCCAACCTTTGAGATCTCTGTATGCATAGAGTTGAGTAGGGCTGTGTGTTGTTCTCCTTTCGTCTGTGCGTTCTTATTTGGAAAAACCTAAAGTGATAATCCCAGATTTCTCTTTTAAATACTGGGTTGTGTAGCTTTCAATTGCTATGTTGAGTTGCACAATAATTGCTATCAACTCTGTTATAGGAAAAGATTGTAGCTTCTTGGGAAGGTTTTGTGGAACAGTTACATTGTTTTCAAGATAAAAGAATATCTAATAAACAATACGGTGTTCTGGAAACTCAGTGTAGCCATTGTTTTCAAGTAAAGAAAAAAGAATACCAGTTAGACAATTACATTGCTCTGAAAACTGTTATAAGCCCTGGTGGGCAGAAAACAAGTTCTTCCAGATACACATTAATACATGTTCTGTTACTAATCAAGTGGGACACGAATGCACCCAAGTGATCTGAAACTTTGGAAACTAGCTGGAAGAAAGGTTCTTGAACCATTAAAATAAATTGGGAACAATGTGAGATTCCAATTACAACAATATATATGAACTAAGTTTCGTTTTTTCATGATTTTATGTTGTTCTGTGAAGAATGATAGAACATTACTAACAATCTGAAAGTATAATGAAGACCATAGGCATATGAGTTTCCTGATTTAACTAGAAACATTGCAGGCTATGTGCAATGCAGTTCTAACACAAAACTTAAAACAAGAATCAGTTTCCTCATGACCGTGCATGCTAGGATGGCAACAGGTAGAAAGTTAATACTGAAAAACCCTAAACTAGTCTAAAAATTATTATCAAGGTTTTGTATACCCACTTGGGGTCTGAGGTTGTATTAATACTCTTATAAGAGTACTACTTATATTAAGCCCTAGCATTATGTATACGGGTAAGGCAGGTAGCCATGGTGCATGTTCTTAAACTGTTGAAAGAAACCCTAGTTCTGGAAATATCGGACACACTCGGCAGGAAGCCAAGATGAGTGTGAAGGGTACTTATGAACCTATAGTAGGTCAACTATATTGCCCTAGGACAGGTGTCCAGACCAGAGTAAGTGACGAAGAGATTGTCTCCCAGAAGCTCTAGTTATGAAAAGCTTTTTCCAAGTCGAGCAGGGTGGGTTAGTACGGTAGTACAACCTATGGCCATAGTAGGTGCAGGTGCCACTGACTGCACCTAATACTCACACGCAACCTAGATATCTAACTAGCCAAAATTGTCGGCTTAGTAGGAGGGATTCCTTAGTAGTGAGGCAGAGCCAGTTAGATAGGGTTCCACCACCAAAGCTCAGATGGCTATTAGAGGGTTCTTCCAACATCACCTTTCGCAAGAAGGGCAAGGCCCCCTTCCAGTAGGAAGGTGTGCGCGGGGGACTAAACAAGTCCGTGGATGGTGGTAAAGCACTCAAATGATGCTTTCCCTCATTTTTCAGCTGGCAAGCCGAGTCTTGGAAGACGCCAATCAAATGAGGACTTTTTAACCCTTACTCTTGTACTTTCCTTTGTACTTTATTAAAATGTAATTAACTCATTCATGTTATGATAAAGGAATGTAACTTCATGATTATGGCTATAAATGAGATTATTATTTCTTGTAATGTCGTATGTTATAAAAAATAAAATAAAATAAAAAAATTGCTCTTGTTGATGCAAAATTGCTTATTTGTTTATTGTGTTATGAAATGTGTTCTAACATTTTTCGAGATTCGTATTTGTGGGTTTTTAATATTTTTTTCTTGAAAAATAAATTCCAAGGGTTTTTAATATTTTTTTCCTAAAAAAAATTCTTGAGGGTTTTTAATATTTTTTCCTAAAAAAATTCTAGAAGGTTTTTTTTAATATTTATTTCCTAAAAAATTCTGGTGGGTTTTCATAATTTTGCCCTTAAAAAATTCTATTTGGTTTTTTTATTTTTTGCCTGAAAAAATCATGGGAGGGTTTATAAATTTTTTCCTCAAAAATTAAGGGTTTGCTCCTGTATGCCCTAGTCAGGGTTTTCGCAGTTCAGGAGGGCTCTCTAGTTCCTAGAAAGGTTTTACCGTTTTCTCCTTAAAAACCATGTTTTGTATGCTGATCCGTGTCTCGGATTTTGTGCTTGCTACTTGTTTGGTTTTTTTCAATTTTATCCTCAAAAATCGTTACTAGGTTCTATAATTTGCAAAGTTGTGTGGGATTCATTTGAGGGATTTTACCTTTTCCCCAAAAAAACAATGCTTTGTAAACTTTAGTTTCGAGGTTTTGCGATTTTTTCCTCAAAAATCATGGGTTGTTGTAGTCTGATTTGGTCGCACCTAGAGTTGCTAGGGCGAACATCTGCACAACTGGCTTCTTGCAGTCTGTTCTGGAGCATCGTGCCCATCTGCAAAAGTTTGGAGGGTTTGCCAATTTTTTCCTCAAAATCATGGCAGTTGTTCTCGGTGAGCCTCTGGTTACAGGGACAGTTTTGTTACCCAACATCAGGTTGGATGTTTTGTGATCAGTTTTGGTCTTTTCCAAAAGTTATGCAGTTTCTTGGAAGGGTTGGTGGCAGACTCATCTCAAGTGGTAGAGTCAATGGCAGGCTCTTGTCTTTTGTTGCAAAAGCGTTCTGAAGAGAAGGGGGCAGCCTTCTTTGTTTTTGTGGGTAGTTAGAATGATGACCATTAAGGTAGGGTATTAAATATATTAAATAATATAATGGTCATCTTAGTTAGGTTAGATAGTTTCTATTTTCGTCTTCTGTTTACGTTTGTTTCTTTTAGAAACATCGTCTTGTAATTTCTTTATAAGGAGCCTTCATCTCCTTTTGTAAATCAAGCAATCATGAATATCAAATATTTTACCATCTCATTTTGTAATAGAAGGTAGCTAAAGTATATGGATTTTCAAAAAAAAAATGATACATTAGCCTAATGCAAATTTGGGCCACATCTTTTAGACTTTGAGATTTGGTTTCTACTTTTTAGCAGTTGGAAGACCGTGATAATAGCTTCATTCACCAATCAACAAAAATACACATCGTTATTCATAAATGATGAGTGAGTTTTGGTATTATAATTGCTTAATTTGTCTAAATTATTTATATATTCATAAAAATCCATTATTTATCATAATTTATAAAGAGACAATTTTTCTATATATAACTAATATTTGCTAAAAACTTAAATATTTATCGATCTGAACTTCAGGGGATCACACTTACTTTAAAATAGATTTTGAAAGCCTTAGCTTTGAATGAATGCTAGAATTTTCTAGCATGATACAATATAGTGAACGAATATCCTAAGTGTAAACCTGATTGGGAAGGATTAATCCCTATTGATCTTATGGTTGGATCATTCAGTGTTGGACATGCTAGGTCAAGCATCGTCATGCTATTCATAGGGTCTTGGAATCTGTAAAGCAATTTAGTGTTTAGGCAATCGGTTCACTTGGTTTGACCCTAAATGTCAAGGATTAAGGTCAATGTGGAGGAATTTGCCGTTTAATAATAACTCAATAAGCCTCTTGCCAATATGAGATGTTGCTTGATTAGGTACTAATATGATAAAGAAATCAAATCATTTACAGACATTTTTGGTGATGGGAAATGGATAAAATGGGTTAAACCAAAAAGAATGTACATGCTACCTGGTACTCAACATAAATCTTATTCTATGCTGATTAAATCCTTGAAACCTTTATCTACGAGCCTTACAATTCATTTTGACACTTAAAATTGGGAAACTATACATCAGATCAAGGTCCCTCCTTTCTAAAACTAAAAATTATAAAAAGTAAAATATATATTAAAATTTATAGATAATAAACATTGAAATTTTAAATAGATTTCGAAGTTCAAGGAGAACTTAAACCTATAACTAATTTATTGAATTGGAACCTTTAATGTTTAAAATAAAAATAAAAACAAGTACAAAAATTATACGAAGAATGGCATACTGGAAGGGGGCACATAAAACAAGGCATTGCTTAAATCTCCAGACATGCAAGGCATTAACAAGAAATTTTAGCCAATAATGTTTTATAATTTTATTTTTGTTTTTGTTTCATGCAAAAAGTAAAACCTAAACATAGTTTTTTAATATTTGAATTTTATAACTTCAAATTTTTAA
Organism: Sequoia sempervirens; assembly: GCA_007258455.2. Classification (NCBI taxonomy): domain Eukaryota; kingdom Viridiplantae; phylum Streptophyta; class Pinopsida; order Cupressales; family Cupressaceae; genus Sequoia; species Sequoia sempervirens. Next base: position 38,221 of record VDFB02085815.1, read on the forward strand.
TATTTGAAGTAAAAGCTAAGCCCCTCAACATATGCAGAAAGCAAGTCGTCCACAATGTTTTCAACTTTTTAATATTTAAAATTTTAAACTTAAATGCAGGATCACACAGGAGGCAGCTTATTCCTGCACACCAAACCTATTCATGGGAAGATACAGACTATTCACAGTAGGCTCAAAAAAATACACAATTGGTGGTTGCAATTCAGGTGTCTTTTGGACTGAAACAATGGCAGTAGACAAATTTACAAGATTTTTTAGGTATTTCTTTTTTTATTTTCTTACTTTGGGATTTGTTGGGGGAAACTGAGAGTAATATGCTCAATTGATTGTGTTTATTTGAAGTACAGAGGCATATTTATACAATGGAGAAACATGGAGATACAGTTATCACAGTTAATGAAACTGCTGACTGCATACCTACAACCACCTTAAACAATGTAAAAAAAACAAATCTACGCTAACATTCCTCCCCTTATTACGTTGTTCTTGAAAATGTACCCCTGAAAACGCGGCAAGTACTCGCACGTCTACAGAACAAGCAAGCCACTTGCATAAAAACTCGGTGCCATGCAAAACTAAAAATCATGGCAATTTTTGACCCAAAACTCACCAAAAAATCATGGGTTTTCCATTAAAATGTTCTAAAACTTGGTGTCCAACTATATAACATGCAAAAAAGGTTGGATTTGTTTTTTTTAATGCCGCTTATATAACATGCAAAAAAGGTCAGATTTGTTCTTTTTAATGCCACTTCCTCCTTTATCGCAACGCAACAGGTTTTTTCTGTGATGTGAATAAGTTTTCAGTTTTCTGCAAATCTCTCACAGCTTCGACAGCTGGAACACGAACTGGTACTTTTAATAACCTTTGACTTTGTAAATAAGAATTCAAAGTGCTTCCTAGATAAGAAGCATCTCTCTAATATACATGGAATATTCAACCTAAGAAAACCTTTGAGCATATTATGTAGGGAAATTATAGTGTAAAGTTTAAACTATAAAGGACCTTCGGGCATATTATGTAGGGAAATTATAGTGTACACTGTAAAGTTTAAACTATAAAGGACCTTCGAGCATATGACTTTAGCAGAGATCATAAATCTCTACTTAAAAAAATGGAAGAACATAATTAAGCCCAACAAGAATGCAAAGGAGGGTAACATGTACAACTACAAACTACAGTTTTCAAAAGAAAAATTGTAAATTTTTAATTTATTATAAATCATGTGATGATTTTTTGAGATTTAACTGTGTAGGTTCAAATCAATTTTCATCATCCTATATTTCAGAATATGATCTAATGTTCCACGGGGACGCGTTCCCACACCCCCTCCCAAAAACCCCACGTTTCCTAGATGGGGATGTCTCAGAGACTTGGGGGGGACATCCCCCACCAGCACCACCATCCCACCACCAGTGTCACTGTCTCCAAGACACCGCTAGGACTTCGAGGACACTGGGGTGTCCTCAAGATGTCTAGGGGGCTCCCAGTTGTCTAAACGCGTCCCCTACAGTACCCCCGTCCCCGAAACCCCGTGGAACACTGAGAATATCTTATCAGTCATCACCATTAATGTTCTAAATTCCAATTATACACATTACATAGAGGTAAAGCTCAAATTAGTGAACCACTAAACTTCAGTAAGGTTATCCATCTGAATACTATTGCGGCACTGCCAATGCAACTTTGACTCAAGTGCATTAACTGTAGAATCTTCCCCCATTTGCATATAACCATTTCCAGATCTGTGCTTTTTAACTATACTTCAACATGCTTGAGTGACAATATAAAAGAACAAAATAAAATAATATAAACATAGCTAAAAGACATTGATTGAGAAAAGAGTTTTATAGCTAAAAGGGATTGGCTGAGAAAAGAGTAGTGATAAAAATACTGAATGGACAAAATAATTTACAGCATGTAGAGAAGGGCACAGAAAATGACCTCATCCCCTGCACAAAGCACAAAAGCAATTAACAAATTCTACTTCAATGCCATGATAATAAAAATTCAAATACCTCAATCTCAGAATCACATAAAGAAAGTAGAACATCCACCAAATTCATAGCCATCGTAAATCTTAGAGATTGAAATATCATGACAAAGTACTGACAGCAAGCCCCATGGGTTATAATTGCTGACTTCTTATATAGGACCACTATTATTATCCACAGTGGCTGATTAGTATGGATGCCTGAATGCTTTGAAACAAATAAAGGTAGATACAAAAGTTACAGAGATACTGAACGTTACAGCCTTCTTATTGTCTTTCCATGAAAATCACATGCTAAAGGTTTATATGGCACTAGTTGTTAGTTAGTTGGGGCTTTGGGCCATCTTAATTAAAGGAATTTAAATGGATGACCTTGATATTAATTTCCAATGTTGTCTCCATTGTGCTAGATTTCATTCGTATTTTGCTAAAAGAACATGGCTTTTGTAAGTAAAAGAACTACGGCAAACCAAGGGATCCTTGCTTGAAACATGGGCCACCAGGTAAAGTGCAAGGAGAGGTTATTTGTATTCATTGCACTAAGTCAATGAATAGTGGCATAAATCGACTCAAATACCACCTTGCACGAATCCCTTGCTGAGATGTTAGGCCATGTGAAAAAAGCTACTGAAGAAGTTGAGAGGGAGGCAAAAGCACTCCTTGCAGCATTTGAGCTAAGGACGGTAGATAAAAAGAGAACAGCAAAAGCAATGGCAGCCCCAATCCCAGATTTCAATTCTACAAGGTCATAGGGAGATATGGAGGGCTCTTCTTCTATTGGGCCATAGATACAAGGATCAGGAAGTGTGGACAGCCATAGTTCTAGTTTTTTTGTTCCTCGTAATACTCCTGGTGCACAATCTTCATTGGAAGGTACTGCATGGAATAGAGAGCTGCAACATGAGGCGAAGTTGGCATGTGTGAGATTTTGGTATTACAATAACATTTCGTTCAATGTTGCTTTTAGTCCCTATTGGGAATTGTTGGTCAATGCATTGCCCATGGCAGGTAACGGGTTCAAGGCCCCAAGTCGTCATGAGTTGAGTGGGTCATTATTGCAAAATGAGGTCCAAAACACATGCTAACTAGTAGATGAACAAAGGAGAATTTGGGAAAAGAAAGGTTGCACCATTTTATTTGATGGGTGTATGAATGGTAGAAATAAGAGACTCATCAACTTTTTAGTGGCTTCAGAGCTACAACTGGTATTTCTAAAATCAGTTAATGCCTCAAATGAAATTAAAAATGCAGAGACCTTGTGCAACATGTTGGATGAGGTGGTGATGGAAATGGGAGTTCAAATGTCATTGAAATTGTGACCAGCAATGCAGCTGCATATGTGGCAGCCGGTAAACTTCTAGAGGCGAGGCATTCGACATTATTTTGGAGCCCTTGCGCTGCCAATTGTCTTGACTTGCTCCTTGAGGGCATAGGGAAACTAAGTTGGGTGAAGAGTGTGGTTGAAGATGGAAGAAATATAACAAAGTACATCTACAACCACACATGGGTACTGATGGTAAGGATCTCGTGTGGTCAAGAGTCTCACACTTTGCTACTAATTTCCTCACCTTGCAGAGTATTTTAGCTACATTGCCCAGCCTTAAGTGCATGTTTGTGAGTGAAAGATGATTGGAGAGTCCTTATTGTAGGAAGGTTGAAGCAGAGGTCGTGAAGACCATTTTTTATGATAGATTTGCCAAAGTAATGGAGGAGATCATCAATATAAGTTTTCAAACTTCGATTGATGATTTATTTTTTATTTTCTAATATTACAACTTGCTGTTTTTGTTAATTTTTTTATATTTTAGGTGTCAAAACCGTTGGTTAGAGTTCTACAATTGGTAGATGGGGATCAAAACCCCATGGGGTATCTATATGAGGCCATGAATATGGCCAAAGAGGCAATTCAGCATTTGTATGGGTCAAACAAGACCAAATATGAACCTATAAGGTGCATAATTGATCGGAGGTGGAACCAACAACTCCACCAACATATTCATGCTGCTGCCTACTATTTGAACCCCAATTTTTATTCCTCTCCTACTTTCAAAGCAGATGCAAAGGTTCTTGTTGGCCTCAACACATGTATTGAAAGATTGGTTGTTGATGATAACCTTCAAGATCTCATACTTGATGAGCTATAGAGTATAAGAAGGCCGAAGGGACATTGTTCTTTTCCAATTTTTGCATTCACAAGAGAGACACTCTACAGCCAAGTAAGAAATTCATGTATTTAATATTATTTTACGATTACCATTTATTTTAATTTTTAAGTTTATTCAAATCCTTACTAAGTTATTGTTGGTATAAATAAAGTCTTGTACCTAGTTAATTCATTACAAGGGGACTTATTTACACATGTTAAGTTTACTTAGGTCATAGGAAGGAATCTTTCTAGAAGGTGTTAGTTGTCATTAGTTGTTATCTTATCGTTTAACAACTACTACATGTGAACCTAGGTAAGTGTGATTAGTTGTCTCATGTAATAAGATTAAGACACTTGTCATAATCCTATGACATCTTGCATATCACCTCGGCTATATAACCAAGGGGTCTCTCATTGTAAAAACAATTATCTCATATCATTGACATTGAATACAGTTCATTCTTGTCATATTCTATTCATCTCTCTCTTGTGCTTTCCATATGGTCTCAAGATCTTGGCATCCATAGCCAATTCTAACATGGTATCAGAGTTATATCTCAGTTCTAACATGGTATCAGATAAGAAACAGAAGAAAGCAAAGAATAATCAACATTCAGATCAAGCAAAGGATAATCCACATTCAGATCAATCAAAGAAAAAATCCTCTTCCAAAGGGGAAACATCTAAGGAGAAGCCTTTTTGTGCATATTGCAAGAAGGATGGACATGAAGAACACTATTGTTACAAGAAGGATATTGATGAGTTGAAAAATATTCTCAAAAATAATCACATTGATTTGCCTTCTAGAATGTCTGAATCTTCTTCTCCTTCTACTTCAAAACAGTCTAAAAAGGACAAAGGTCAAGCATCTACATCAGGAAATAAAGGACAGGCTCTTTGTGCTCTTTCAGGTCTAGGATCAAGGAAATGGCTTCTAGATTCAAGAGCATCTCATCATATGGCATCTTCACAGTCTATCTTCTCTTCATTTCAGCCTTGTACTATGTCTCCTATCTTGATGGGAAACAATACATACATGAGTGTAATAGGGAAGGGATCTATTAGTTTTGGGGACAACACCTTTCAAGATGTCTTGTGTGTTCCTCAATTGATGAATAATCTTCTTTCTACCAGATTACACATGGTGGAGATGGGAGAACTGTGGAGTTCACACCTGATTCAGTCATCATTCGAGACTTGGAGACTAAAGAGATCATTGCTACTGGGGTGGTTGATAATTCATCTCGGTTGTATACCTTTGCACAGTTTGTTTCTGATGATGACATTGTCCCTTCGACTGTTGATCATACGAACCATGATTCAAAGGAGAATTTTGGCTTCTTGAACTTGGGAGTTCTCACATCAAATCCAGTTCTTGAGTCATGCATTTCATCTCCTCCATCTATTGTTGTACTTGATGATGCTTGTGATTCAATAGTTTTGGCTCCTTGTGATTCAATACAGCAGGACATACATTGTCTTTCAGATTTGAATACTTGTGATGGCTTCTTGACAGGTATTTCAAACTTGTTTGTGGAGTCTCATCTTGCAGATTTGGAGGACACCATCGATAGCATTCATCTTCTCTTTGATGAAGATGCTCCTTCTTCAGTTGTTGTGAGGGAACACTCTGACCCTCTTGTTCATTCTCTACATGATCATTCTTTGCAGTTTGACGTGAGTGTGGATACTTTTGGACAACATTTGGAGGAGGCTTCTTTGTCTTCAGAGGGGATATCTTTCTCTTTGGATCATGTTCTACATCCGTCTCTACTAGATGTTGGATTGTCCTCTTTAGCAATGTGGCCTAGAATGCATGTTTGGAGTATGACAACTTTCGGCATCGACATGGAGACACTTGAGCATGCTTCAGAGACATCATCAGACACCATCCATATTCTTGATATCCTGCATACATCCATGGTTTTGTTTCTTCCTAAGGGGAGGAATGTTGTTTGGCGCTTTTGGATCATCTTCAGCATTCAATGTCGAGCTTCTACCATCATTGCAGGAGACTCAACATTGAGGGGGGGCTTCCTTGTCTCTCTTCTACTTCTCTCTTATGGGGGGGTCTTTTTCCTCACATGGGGTTTTTACCTTCTCATTCATCATTGAGAGCATTTCTTTTTTGTATTTCATCTCTCTTTTGGGGAGGAGTTTTGTCCCACTGGGTTTTCTCCTTTTCTCCATTTATGAGAGATTTCATTGTCATTTCATTTGCATTGTATGTACATGGGTACCTAACATGGCCTAGTAGTCACCTAACATGGCCTAGTAGTTGGGACCCATTCTTGCATCTTTGTGTCATTTGCATAATAATCTGCTACTCCCTAAGTTGCACTTAAAGGGGGGTGTTGGTGTAAATAAAGTCTTGTACCTAGTTAATTCATTACTAGGGGACTTATTTACACATGTTAAGTTTACTTAGGTCATAGGAAGGAATCTTTTCAGAAGGTGTTAGTTGTCATTAGTTGTTATCTTATCCTTTAACAACTACTACATGTGAACCTAGGTAAGTGTGATTAGTTGTCTCATGTCATATGATTAAGACACTTGACATAATCCTATGACATCTTGCATATCACCTTGGCTATATAACCAAGGGGTCTCTCATTGTAAAAACAATTATCTCATATCATTGACATTGAATACTGTTTATTCTTGTCATATTCTATTCATCTCTCTCTTGTGCTTTCCATATGGTCTCAAGATCTTGGCATCCATAGCCAATTCAAACATGGTATCAGAGCTATATCTCAGTTCTAACAGTTATAAAAGGCAATTGTTATCCTTGTAGATTTGTGGTGGGAAGATTATGGTGCCACAATGCCTAATCTTCAAAAGCTTGCCATTAGCATTTTATCTCAGCCTTG